>JAODAL010017943.1:0-76175 GCA_025379985.1 Phyllomedusa bahiana | reverse complement strand
CACCCTTTCGTGCAACCCTCTTCACGTATTGGCTCCAGGGTAGCATGAGAAGTATGGTTGTGTGATAGCCACTGTGACCATGTGCCAGCCACTACTACTCCCATCCTCTCTGCCACGGCTTTGGGCTATTGCATTACCTCATGCCCAGCCACATACTCATCTGTAAACCTGTTATAAATAAGAATTGAAATGGGAGAACCACAAAGCTAACTTTATTAACCCTTTCATACATAGTGATCACACCTTTCATGTAGGGATTTTATGCTTATTGGTTGCAATTCATTCTTTGCAGTGCTTAACCTTAAAAGGGTTATCCCAAATGTATCCCCTATTTGATGTAGGTTATAACTAAATATTGGCTGGAGATCCTATAGGGAATGAAGGTTTACTACCAAACATATGAGGAAAAAAACGGGGGATGGGGGGACAGTTTTTTTGTGTTTGGTGTGGTACGGGGGTGGCACCACCATGGATCTTACATTTATGTTGACACACATCAATGAGAATTTTTTTTTTTGGGAAAAACTTAAAAAAAACAATTAAGCAGTATTACCAGAAAAGTAGCTTACTCGGGGAGACCTTTTTTTGTGACCCTCCCGAAACTGTTCAGCCCATCACCTAACTTAATAAACCAGCACATACGGGCCTCGGGGCAGTCAACCGACAAATAGGCTATATAACCCTTCGTGGGCTAATATCTCACAAAATAATCTTAAATCACTGACATGAAAAACCTGAAAGTTTGCGGGGCTGCCACTTTCTGAACCAAGATTTTTAAAAGGAACTCCTTAGCTTTTGCCGTTGACTCTCTAGATTTTGCTTGACGATGTTGAGATAAAAGCTCACACTGTGGGTGTCCCAAAAGGATTCACCAGGGGCCCCCTGAGTATTTTGCAGCCGGCACTAAGGGAAATTGGGGGTCAGCCCAATGTATCCTCTGCATGGATAATCTCCCCCTTTTTTTAGTCTTCCAACACCGCTGGGGACTAGCTTTCTTGACGGATTGGGGCATGATGTGGAAAGCAGGCCCGTTAGGATAATACAAGTTAAATTTTTTCTTTACAGTGGCCCCAAACTGTTTCAAGATTTTTGAAAATTTCAGAAAACCCCTTTAAAGATTCTTGTTATGAGACACTCTTTGCCTATCTCGCTCTGGTAACAATTCTTAGTTTCATATTCTGTCAGCCCCATGTTATACCAGGATATGGAATACTACATTAAGCTTCAAATGAACTAATAAGAATACAGCTTCATTTTCCCTTGAAATAAGAGTAAGGTGTCAAAAAAATCCCAACTCTTATGACACTCTATTACATACATCATGCTATAATATAAAATATAGAATATTTTGGGATCACAAAGTATTCGGATTAAAATGCTTACATTCCTAAAAGCTTTATTTTCTATACTTTGGAGGTCAGCAATATCTTGTAGGCAGATCAAAATATTTCATATCTAGCGAGGCATAAATGACAGATAATAATTAATAGGGGCATTTTGAAATCCCCTCATTTTTGGAGCAATATCAGTCTCTGTGAATTCGGTCTGGGAAGTCAGTGTAAAGTTTTGTAGGATGGTGGTGAGAAAGATAAAAAGTTCCATTTTGGCCAAACTCTCCCCTGGACACATCCTCTTCCCTGCAAACAATGAATAAGATTGTATGCATTAATACATGTAGTTATAAAGACGCCGTTTTAAATTTTAACCCCCATTATCTTGAAAATATTTCTTATATGAATAATTTCAACTAAAGTTTGTATTTATCTAAAAAACTAAGTCTTCTATGTCCTTTTATTTCAATAGGGTTAGCTGTCTCCAGCTGCGGGTATGCAGACACAAAATAAAACTCTTAGGGGAAAATGAAGAAAGGTGTTACAGGCCCCGTTCTAAAAAATTTAAGGCTGTAGAATGCACCCGAAAGTTTGAACCTGTTTTTTTTGCAGGTAACATACGGGCATTGTAAGCCAAAAACGAGTTAGCTCAGGCGACCCCCTTTAACCTGGCTGGCTGTTCTAATGTTCTGCGCCTAGATAGGGGTCAAAAAAATCATAAATGTGCCAATCTTGAATGTGGTCAACCCCCAAAAACGTGCCAATCTTTGGTGCACTAAAAAGTTTGCGCCAAAACTTAACCTCCAAAATTTGGAATGGATGTTTTTACCGTCACTACGCTTTTTGACACCAGAAAACTGGCACAGCCCCATTCTTACATGTGGCCCTTAGTTTTCAGATTTAGTACAGAGGTGTTATCTTCTTGACCTCAATAAGTGACCTGTTGTAAAGATGTCTGGATTGAACAAGTAAACTAAACTAAATTTTTTGGTCATTTGAAATTTACATACCCGCAAAAATAAAGTAAAATAAAAATTTAAAAAAAAATTTAGGAACTTAAAAAAATGGGACATAACTTTTGATGAGGAAGATCTGATATATGAGAATCTCACACAATTAAGAGTAGGTGTTCCAAGTCCTTATACTTAGATCGGAAAACCAGAAACAGTGAAAGGTGAATTTTGATTTATTTCTGATGAACTCATGAAAGTAGAAAAAGAGATACTGAGAACCCCTCAATAATGGTGAAGGTCCCAGAGGTAGTATCAGCGACTTGTTTGAAATCAGCTCAAACTCGATTTCAGTTGATCTAAATAATTCCTAGTTGTTTTTAAACTTTCTAGATAAATCATAATTTTTCACTGTTAGCCATATAATCCAGTTCATATAAAAAGATTTCCTGCTGAAAGGGTTTTAAAGGGTCATTGTTCCGAACTGGCCCTTTTCATCCAGAAATGATTTGGGTTTAAAATTCCCTGGAGAAAAAATTGGGTTTGGGGCCGAGAACGGGCACAGTAAGGGGTAAATTGTTGTCCTAAGAAATAAAAATGTCACCATATCTGTTTATCTGTTATGTCATAATGTCACCTATGATTATGTATCAATGCCAATTAGTTTCCTAAGAAATGTTTATTTTTAAATTTTATAGCGTTTGATACGATCAAAAACGCTAAAAAAGTTAACTTTTCGAGAAGCCCCAAAAAAAAGTAAAGGGGTTTTGCAAGAAAAGCAAGCGAGTATGACAAAATGACTGCTTTGTGAAATGTAGCTTCTGTATCTAGTATGATACTATCAAGCAATGTGAAAATGGTTTTGAAGAACTAAAAAATTCTGTAGATAATAAGTGACATCTGCAAACTACAAAGTTTATGGCATTAGAGCAACTTGGGTAGGTTGTACATGTGATGACAAAGGATGTTAATTGTAAGGAGCTTCTTTACCAGAATTGTCTTAAAGAGCATGAACTCTCAATGGCATGTTCTGGCTGGAGCTTTTTCCTTCATTGGGGGGAAAAATAAAATTTCTGCCCTACATCTTTATAAAAATGTCATGGCCAAGGTAATGTGCCTTGTTGGTGCCCCCTAGCTTCCCATGCTCAGTGCATATGTCCATCCACCCTCCAGCAATTACTGTCTACCTTTGGGATCTGATATCCTCTAAACTGGACATCTTTTGTTAGCATATGGGGCACATTCAAAGGAGTAAGATCACAGAATCTCTGGATTTCATTCATAACTGCCCGTGTATAATGCATTTGCATCCTGTCGTCGAAACTCGGGGCCCGATCTCGTCCAATCACTTGATCAATCTCATCATGAACTTTAGCTGCAATTAAAGATACAGGTTTATTATAGTCAATGCAATCCGCAACTTACAGCAAGAGAATCTTATCACTAAAGTGGTTTTGCCATCTTATACATTGATGGCATATCGATAGCATATTCACCTATCTTGAGAATGCCCCCTCAAAGCTCTCACTCCAGAATGAAGAAGTGATCATGCTTACAGAATATGGACAAATTTGAAAGAAGTCCCATAATATTTGTATTTGTAGATAATCAGTAGTGTTGAGCGATTGCGTTGGCTATCGAGATCGAACGATAGTTGATAGTCGGCCGCTATCGATAAGGTTTTTCGATTGTGAGCATCGATTATGGAAACGTTACCATTAAAGTTTTGGGGGAGCAAACAACACCTTCATTATTACACCCAAACAAGGCTGGAGAAGCTGAAATTAACATCCACAACAGTCAAATGGATACGTGCTACATCTTAGGGAACACACTTAGGGTTATAAAAGTCACAGAAAAAAAGTCACAGACCATTCACTATCCCTGTCTTGTACCACAGTATGACCTTAAACCTGCATCACCCACAAATTAAAAAGTGCCAAAGGCAATATGATTTGAACCATCATGTTCTTGAAAATGGATATTGAATATACCCTTTTCCTGGAACGCAGCATGAGCCCCAAACCTGCATGACCCCCAGATTTAAAAAGTGCCGCAAAAAGGAGTCTTTCAACCACCATTTTAGTTGAACGGACACTAACTATATCTTCCCTGTACCGCAGAATGACCATTAAACCTGTCTGCCCCCCATTTTTTTAAAAAAGGGGCCCAAAAAAAGGAATCTTTCAACCACCATTTTTAGTTGAACGGGGACAAAATCCCTGTCCCTGTCCAGGCCACAAAATGCCCCTTTTAAACCTGCTCCCCCCCAAAATTACAAAGTGCCGGAAAAAGGAGTCTTTCAACCACCATTTTAGTTGAACCCGGGACTTTGGGACAAGAACTGTCCGGTCCCACACATGACCCAGGGCCCGAAGTTACAGTGGGTGCGGTGAGAGCCCAGGCTGGCGTCCGCATTTTATTAACACACGGGTTTTAAAAGCCCTGGTGAGGGCAGAAACCCAAAAACTGTCGTGCTGAAGCAGGGGTCCCGGAAGCGGAAGTGGAGAATTTCCCCCAGCCTTCCCAGTACACATTAATACCTTGGTAAGCCCCTTTGCCCCCCCCCGAGAGTGCGGCCCAAAATTGAGCTTCATTTGGAAATATTTGGGGGGTTAAAACCGCCCCCTTGTTACACCCGGGGCCCCCTTTTTTTGACTTTCTTTTTCTCTTTTTACTCAACGGCTGGAAAAAATTTGGTCCCCTGTACTTTTTTCTCTGCCCGGGCCCAACTCCATGTCCTCTAAAAAACCCTACATCGGCCCAAGTTTTCCTGTACCCCCCTTTTAACAATTCAGGGAAATTTTTTTAAACCAGCTTTTTTTTTACATGTAAGTTTTTTTATTTTTTTTAAATTTCCTTAAAAAACCCACATTTTTAAAATAGTTTAAAATCCCACCATTCTTTGTTTTCTCTTTTTTTCTTTTAAATTAAAGGGGTTTCCCAATACAGGATTGATAGCTATGTTAAAAAATCTTCAAAAACAACCCTTTTTTGAAATTATTTTTTCCATTAACAGTGTCCTACCAATTCCTTTTCGACAGCACCATCACCCTTGACCCTCTTGAAATTTTTAAAAAAACAAATGTCTTTTAAAAAACAACTTTTTTTAGAAAAAGGACCTTAGAATACTGAAAGTAAACACAAAATCCCCCCCAAAAAATTCAAAACATGACCCATAACCAAACTTTTGACAATTGGAAGAAAAAAATTTCTATTAGAAAAAAACTTTTTTTTAAAATGGGAAACCGTGTATTGCGCATTTCAAAGCAAAATGCCCCCAAAAATTCAAAGCAGACCCTGAGCCTTTTTGGTCAATTGTGAAGAAAAAAAATGTCTGTTAGAAACAACATTTTTTTTATAAAAAGGCCCTTGTAGAATTCTGCTTTTTCAAAGCAGCATGACCCACAAAATTAAAAAAATGACTTCCAGCCATTTTTTTAAAATTGTAAGGGAAAAATTTGGCCACTTAGAACCCACATTTCTTTTCCAAAAGGGACCATGTTTATTCCCTGAAAATCTCACACCCTTACATAAACCCCAAAAAATTTTATAAAAAGGACTTCTCAGCCACTGTTAAAAATTTTTAGGGAGAAAGCCCCCCCCCAAAGAAGCCACATTTCTTTTCCCAAAAAGGCCCAAAGTTTATTGCTGTAATCTCACAGCTACATGCCCCCCAAAAAATTAAAATTTTTACTTCTCACCACTATTAAAATTTGAGGGGAAAAAGGCACTTAAAAAGCCACTTTTTTCTTTTCCCAAAAGGGACCAAAATTTTAAAGTTTGAAATCTCACAGCAACATGACCTAAAAACCATTAACAATGCAAAAACTTTATAAGAAAAAAGTGAGTTAAGGGAAATTTAATTTTTGTTGTTCAAAAAAACCTTGCTGTTTTTTTACATTTTTCCTAAACACAAAAGAAAAAAAAGAGGAAAAGAGAAAAAAAATTTGCAGTAAGAAATGATCATTTTTAAAAAAAAAGTTTTCAAGAGCCCAAATTTCCCGTTTGAAAAGGAATTAAAGGGGTAAAACCGGGAAACTAATCGGTAAACCTGGGAAATTGGGGCCCCCAACCCCATCACAAGATCCAAGCCTATTAAATCTAAAATGAAATCAAACGTCCCCCATTATCTTTTGGAAACCCGATGCTTTTGGTCTGTAATGCCCACCTCCACTGGTTTAAAGGGCCCCCCAAAAAATGACCTGGCGCTGGGCGGGAAAACACTTCAAATGGGGGACGAGCCAGCTGGGGGGCCCCTTCGCCCTTTTTTGGTTTACCCAAAAAGTCTTTTGGGTTCCGGAAACACATGCAAAAACATCGGTTTTGAGACGCAAAATTTGTCCCATCATATCTAAGCTGATCTCTGTGGGGTTGGAGGGGGCCCCCTCTTTGGGAATGCGTTGGTGGGGGTTGGAAAACCCAAAAAAATTGCCAGAGGCCCAACCCTTAGGTTTCCCCCAAACCTTGCCTCTGCTCCGAACAGCCTATTTGGGCACCCCACGCTGCCCAACATCCTGATGTTTGTTTCCACCCGGACTTTTGGGGGGAACGTGAACCAAAACGCAACAGATGTCCCATTGACAAAAAGAAAGGGTTTCCTCCATTTCCTGCATTTAAAACTCTCATTTGGGTGGGTGGAAGGAAAGGGGCTGTTTTTTGGGTTTTTGTCCCGGGGGTTTCCAGGAGGGCCCACCCAGTAACTGTTTGGTTCTTTTTTAAAGGCCTTAAGCGAGGATAAAGTTGGGAGGAAATGGAGCATCCAAGCACTCAGGAGAGATGGACCCTTTTGGATTTCCCAAGCCTCGGGGTCGAGGGCACTAGCAAACTAAATTTTCCCCCATCTTCCCCCCGCCTAAAAATTTCGCGCCAACCCCTTTTTTTCCCAAAGGGCCCGGGGAAAATCCGGGAAAAAACCAACCCCCGGGGTTGTTTTAGGAAATAACCCCATTCCCTCCCCCCCCCCAAAAAAAAACGGGGGGCCCCCGGGGGCAAAAAAAAAAGTTTTAAAAAAAAAAAAAAAAAACAAACAAAAAAAAACCCGGGGGCCCAAAAACTTGCCTGAAAAAAAAAAAATAAAAAATGAAAAACCCTAAAAGACCCCTAAAAAATGGGCCCCCCAAAAACCCTTTGCCCCCCCCTTAAAGCCCCCCCCCCTTAAAAAAAAAAACCCCCCCCCCCCGAAAAAAACCCCCCTTGGGCCCAAAAAATAAAAAAACCCAAAAAAAATTTAAAAAAAAAATTGTGAAAAACCTGTTCGGAGCCTTGGGATTTTAAGGAGAAAAAGGGAACTTCTGTCCGAAACTGTGCCCCGTCCCCCTCCTCCGCGTTTGGGGGGAACCGGTTTTTTTCAGATTTTCCCAACGATCTTCCGAACTAAGATCACCCCCAATGCCCCTTTTCTGAAAAGGGGCATTGTCCGCACTGCCCAAATTTTGGGGGCCCTTTTTAAAAACTGGAAAGGGAAAGGTGCAGACCCTTTTTCACCTGCCTCCACCCCGGGGGTTTTTTCAACCCCCGAGGGTCCCACCGCTGTTTTGTCGGGCCCAATTTCCCCATTTCGTACGGGGCGTAATGGTATTCCCCGCGCTGCCACAATCGCTGGGAGCATGTGGAGGGGGAAATTTTCCCAAAAAGCGTGTTGCCACGCCCAACAAGAGATGGTTGATGGGGAAAGGGCCGAGATGCCCGCTGAAAACGCAGCCCGGGGGCGGGACGAAGCAGGGGCGCGGCGGAAGGTCCCCCCGAACCCCCAGACCCCAAACCCCCTTCTTCAGCGGGCAGTCCAGACCGGGGTTTGGGCTCTTTAGAAATTTCTGGACGACAAGGTTCATGACATGTTCCCGGGGGGGGGGGGCAAGGGATGTGCTCCCCCCTACCGAACTTAAGGGCGACCAGCAGATTTCGCCCGGGGATCGCCCACCACCTTGCCGGGCCCCCAAGGGTTTCCCTTGTCATCCCCCAGCCCCCCCTGGGCCCTCGTTGCGGAAGCCCCCACAGCCCTGACCGGTGTGGGACTTTTCTCCAAGGAAATTTAAAATTTCAACACGGCCTTTGTCTCGGGGGCACTTTGGCCACCCAGAGGCCCTTTGGGGGGAAAAAACCCCTTTGCCCCACCCCTTTTGGGGTTTTTTGAAGACCCGTGCGCCGGGGCCTGAACCCCCCCGCCCCCCCCCCCCCCACACCCCAGAACTTCCACCCCCCCTCACCCAGGAGCGGGCACAGGGGATAAGCGGCCTTGGCCGTGCTTACTAGCCCCAATGTTCGGGGGTAAAGAGGGGACTTTTCCGGACACAGATGCAGACAACCGCTTGAAATTTTTTAAAATGAAACGGGGCCCGGGGCCATGGCAGGGAGGGCTTTTCTGGCAAAAAAATGCCTGCTGGGCATCTGGTTTTGGGGCGGGGAGGGCCATCGTGGCGAACCCCACGTTCCCACCAGAGGGAAAGGAAACATTTTCCAAAGGGCCAAAAGCCTGGCAATGCCGACATCGGCTTTTGGCTTTGGATTTTTTGGGTTAAAGTTTTTCTTCTGCTCCCAAACTTGGAAGACAGAAGGGGCGGCTGCTAACGGCCATGTCGGCTGCAGGTCGCAAACTGGGGGAAGGGAAGGGGAGGATGGGTCATGGGGTGCTGGTGGTACTGGCGAGGTGGAGGCTGAAGCGGAGGCTGTTTCCTGATCAGACCGAGAGACATGGGCACTGAAAAAACGGGGTGGGGGGGAGGAGGGGGAGGCAAGACAGAGGGTGTGATAGTGGGTTGGAGGCCGGCTCGGTCGGCCTTTTTTGGCCAATTCCCTCCATTCAACTCATGCATTCGCGCATGGACTGCATGTTGGTGTTGGGAAAACCCCAATTTTTTTGCCTCTATTATGCTTTCGGGAAAAAGGGGGGGCAATGACCTTCCTGGGGGAATCAAGGCTTGCCAAAAAGGCCCAGGGTTTAAGCCCGGGCCTTTTTGACGCGTAAGCGAGGGGCGGGATTTGCGCTGACCGTGCTGGGGGAACATATCAGCGGACTTTTGCGACCGCCCTCCCCTTTTTGTGGCGGGACCCCCTATTGACACTACCCCATCGTCTTTCCTCCTCGTCCACTGATGAAGCCCGGCAAGCAAATTCGCGGGGAAAAAACCACGATGGATCCGCAATGTCGTCACACCCAACATCAAACAGGTGACTTGGCGTCCACTTTCTGCATCCAAAGCGCGGGCACAACAAGGGCACTGCAAGGCGTTGCCGACCGCCCGGGATTTTTTTCCGATTGACCGGGGTTCCCTTTACCTCCCTGATGGCTCAGTAACTGGGGGCCCGGAAGCAGAAAAAAATCATCCCTTTATCTTTTAAAAATGCCCTTTTGACCCCAAACCCATTTTGTCATCAAAAGGTCTTCAGACAAAAATTATCCAATGGTGGGGACACAGTTTACATTTGGCTGCTTCAGTTGGACGATGCTGATGATCTGATGACGACTTTTTGTGCCGTGACTCAGGACAGGAGGTAAGACTGCTAGAGCAGGTTGCATTCCATGAAGGACAGTTGGGCGACGATGTTGTTTTTAGTTTCACAGGGCCCTGACCCAGCGATGAAGGCCTGACGGTCCTGCAACTGACATCCCTGGCATGCGTGTTGTCGCCACACTGAAGGGAAAGCCCTTCCCGTACCCTAACCTCCTTTGGCTACCCCCCCCCTCTTTGCTCGCTTACCACCTCATTTCCTCCATGTTCAAAAAAAAAAAAATTTGAAAAAGGTATGGAATATTTTTGGGAAAAATTTCTTTATTAAAAACCAAATCACAGCTATTTTTTCCCTTAATTTAAAAAAATTGCTGTTTTAAATTTACTGAGTGCTCAAAAATCTGGGTGGCAAAAATCAAAAAACACTAACGTTATGTTTTGTAAATAAAGGTATTTTTTTCACCTTTTAAACCTGGTTTAAAATAGAATTCTGTTTTAAAATTTCTAATGCTCTCAATAACATGCGGGTGGCAAAAATCAAAAAAAAACTAACTGTTAGTTTTGGGAAATAAACGTATTTTTTTTTCACCCTTTCAATTCACCTGTGGTGAAATAGAATTTGCGTTTTAAATTTAAAGATTGCGTCTGAACAAAAGCGGGTGGCAAAAGTCAAAAAACAAACTGTTTGTTTTGTATAATAAACATTTTTTGCACCTTTCAAAACACCTTGGGGAATATAGAATTGCTGTTTTAAATTTACGTAGAGCTGCTCAATGAACAATGCTGGGCCAAAAGTCAAAAAAAAGTAACTGTTAGTTTTGGGGTAAAAAAAGGTTTTTTTGCACCTTTCAAATTTACCTGTGGGGAATATAGAATTGCGTTTTAAAAAAATTTTCTGGATGCTGGGGTCAATGAACAATGCTGGTGCCAAAAGTCAAAAAACACTAACTGTGATGTTTTCGTACGATACCGTATTTTTTTGGGAAAAAACAACCTGTGCTGACTACAAGATTGCTGTATTTAATTTAAGCAAGGGAATATAACGTCACAGGGGTTAAAGGGTAAAAAAATTTAAAAGAACACCTATCTGAAATTTTTACTGATAATAAAAGTGAGTTTTGCAGCTAACAAAAAGACCTGCAGTTTCAAAATGATTTATCCAATATAATTCAGGCTGCCCATATCCAGGAAATATTTTTAATAGCAAACTGTTAAAAATAAAGATATTCCACTACAATTCTACACTAATCTTGGGGAATTTATCCATTTCTTTTTAAAAGCTTTTCTGTGTTCGCCCCCCCGGGGGCCCCCCCCCCCCCCCCCCCCCGCCTGAAATTTTCAGCGGGAAGCGTTAAAATTTTTCCCAGCTAACTACAAAAAACTTCAAATCTCTAATCAAACCAAAATTTTGGAAGGATAAACAGCTAAAGAGGGGGTTTCTCTGTGCAGAAAATAGATTTATTTCCCCGGAGTTTTTGGCCCCACGGGCAGAGCGCAGGCCCCCTACCCCCTTATAAAACCCGCTGAGAAAACACTGAGGCCTGAAACGGGAAAGCTGTTTCCATGTAAAACGAAGGGAAAAGGTGATTTTTCCAGCCTTTCAAAACCCATACCCACCCCAGTCATGACGTCGCACAAAAACTTTCTCCCCCCCTGCTCAAATTCTTTTAAATCTGTTTTGGTTGGCTGTAAAAATTTAACCAGGAAGACCCCCGGAAAAAAAGGGCGCATCAAAATAGAGGGAATGCCTTTTTAAACCCTTAATTATCCCCTATTTTCGGGAAAATTTTTCCGATCCCCAAATAAAAACCCTGCCCGATTTAAAACTTTGTCGATAAAAATCGCCCTAAACTAATTAATCGGGCATTAAAAAAAGGTACAAAGCCGAACAGGAATCCCCCCATTGGGTTGCTTTTTCCAATTGACATTGAATTTCATGGAAAGCAATGCATCTGAATGGCTTCAATGTATTACATTTCTTCTATTGGCTCACTGGCCGCAGCCTTCTCTGGCAAAGTTACCTGTGTGAAGGGGTGCCTAGAGTGACACCTGAAAAGAACACACAGCCATATTTTGAAAGTGGTTGTCTCTCAACTTCAATATCACTCAACGCAGTGCCGTGTAATTTTCTCCCGTGTTATTTAAAAAAGTGCTAAAATTTATCAGCAGTAAGAACAGCTGATCTTGAAGCTGTAGCATGGGTGTAACTTTGTAAGCTGTAGCGATATAAGCAGCCGCCACGGGGCCCAGAGTTTTTGAGGCTCTTTTAGGGCAAAAACAATTTTATCTTTTTTCGGAAAGTGGGGCTTTCTGCCCCTCAGCACAATATTTAAAAATATTTTGAATTTGTACTGTGAACCATAGATTTAACTGTTGTTACTTATGCTGCTATTTCAGTTTTCTGTCATTAGATGGCCCCACCTAATTTTGCTATCAGGCTCTATGAATTTTATTATCACCCCTGCACAGCACACAGGATGTGTATTATGGTAATGACAAAAAAATACAAAGCAAAAAAGTTTGTTTCTACTAATACAAGCATGAGATTTAAAATGTAAATCTGTTATCTCTTAGCTCTGTCAGCAGCACAATGATGAGGATTTCTCCACCCTAAGGACTGATAGTACAAATGGAAATTTTAATGAGCATACTATGCTATAAATGAATACCTAGACTTCAATCCCTTGCGTATTACAGACTGTATAGAAGAGTGGTAGCCTTGTGCTACAGAGCTTAGGGAAAACAGATTTACATTCTAAATCACAAGCTTCATTTATGTCCTCATCATCATCAGCAGCAGCACAATTATGGAGATGTAACAAGTAGATCTCCTAAGGAGAGACTATATGCAAAGATTTTAAGTAGACTGACCTTGAGTACTATGAGCCTTTAAAATGGGGGGGAGGCAATTTAGGCCCTCATCTTTGTAGGCATGCAAAATGACCTCTGGTCTAACAGAACAGAACTTCTAAAGCTTCAAAATCATAGAAAGCTATCAATATATTCTTAACTCTCCTGAAGGGAGAAGTCCTGTCTTCGTAAATTCTAAGACACCTACTGAGGTCAAGAGACTTTCATCTTCACCCAAAAATCCTTGAGAGCTGAAAATCAGTACAGAAATGGTCTGACTGATATTATTCTGGGAAGGAACCAAGGAAGGAATCTGAGAAGAAGCTTTTCCTGAGGAAATGCTATATATGGGTTAGAAGAACCAAAGGCCTGTAGTTCTGCAATGTTTGGCAGAAGTGATGGCCAGAAAAATGGTCAATTTTCAGGATAAGAACTGTAATGAAGTTCAAAGATAGGCTTACTCAATCGTCTCAGGACTAGGAGTAGATTCCATAACACAAAATTATGGGTCTCATTTTGAACACCACTTGTAATCCTTTTACTAGATAATCTAAAGCATACCATACCCTAAGACAATGCTGAAATTTAAACCTTTCTTAGATGTCCAAGACTAAAGGAACCAAAAGAGAATTCTCTGAGCATTCTTTGGAAGAATACCAGTGGTGGAAAGTTGATCTCACTCTGAGGTAGATCACACTGGTAGAAGAGTCTTTAGATTAAAAAAAAAATGTAATTATGAGTTTTCACTAGATTTAAATAATGTATTCCTGAACCCTGATGAACTCACCATCTGCCTCTGGTTATTCCAGATCCTGTAGTAAGGGTTAACATAACTTGGGATGTCCTATGGCACTGAATTAAATTATAATTGATGTCTCAGATTTGTCCTGTTTAGATACAAATTTAAATTGTTAACAGTATTGATCCTTTCATATCATATCTCACATCTGAGTGTAGCTCTGATGTGACATTGGTTACCGATTATTACATAACCCCCAGCTAAAAGGGTTGAAGACTGGGTAAACATTTATAAAGTAGTACGCTCATTAAAAATTGAGTATCAGTATATAGGGTGAAGAAATAAAATAAAATCAACTTCCAACTTACTCTAAGTTTCTATTTTACTATAAATTATAGCATTTGATCAGATTCTACTGATAACATACCTTGTACATCAAGATATTTGAGTAAGATAAGCAGTCCATATCTCAAGGTAACACTCACAGTCTCTGTACCTACTAAAAACAGGTTGTGGGCTGTCATCAGTAGATTTCTTAAAGTAAATTCAGTACTGGGATTATTCTTCTCCTAATGAGAAATAATTTAAAAACATCATATTTATTTTGCCATAATAAAAGAATATTCCTATCATCTACTATGAAGAATTTTTTGGCAATCATTTAATATCGAGCTCTGTACTAGTAGAGGAGTTACGTAGTTAGTCTGGTTAAAAAAAGACATATGTCCATTAAGTTCAAATAAGGGAGGAGAAAGATGTGGATGCCTGGAGGGGTAGAGGACATTTTTAAACTTTGTTTTTCCAAATGATAAAGACTTTGGAACCCATAAGGCAATTTTATTCCGGATACCAAAATTGCCATCAGACTGGATCCAGATGTTTTTTTTGGCTATTAGTATTATTTAGTTGTAAGTAGTTATCTAAGCCTTTCTTGAAACTCAAACCTTTTCCTGCTGTGACCAACTTCTGGGGTTGCTATTCCACAGATTCACAGTTCTCATGGTGAAGAAGGCTTTTCTCTTCTGGAGATGGAATCCTTTTTTCTACAGATGGAGGGAATTCCCCTTTTTCTTTTTTTGAGGGGTTGTACATAAAATAGCTTTTCACCATACTTTTTGTAGGTGCCATTTATATACATATATAAATTAATCATTTCTCACCATACGGCAAATTTCATACATGCCACCCTAAGTGTATATCCACACGGCACTGTTATGCAGTCGGATTGTCAGACGATTTTCAGATTTGATAACTATCTGTAAACCGACTATCAACCATCCTCATAGACTTTAATAGAAAATGTGTTGTCTACACAGCTCAAATTTGCTGACGGTAAATTTGACCGTCTAAAAAACTTAGAACATGTTCATTCTTCCGACAAGCTTTTGGCAGAAAATAAACTGTTCAGTGTAAAGGGGGATGATTGAATCTGCAAACTGCAAGCAAAAATTATTCCTTTTTATGTTAAAAAAATGACAAAATGCGGTGGAATAAACTGACCGGTATTTTGTCAGTGCCGTGTGGCATAGCATAATTTACCCGATAGATGCTTATGAGGTACAGTGTCAAATGCTTTTGCAAAGTCTAAAACATTATATCCACAGCTGGCCCACTATCCAGACTTCTACTCACCTCTTCATAAAAACAAATCAGGTTGGTCTGACAACTTCTGTCCCTAGTAAAACCATGCTGACAATCACTTATTGTATTGTATTTTGCCACATATTCCTGTATATAGTCCCTTAGAGCCCCTCAAAAATGTTCCCACAATAGCCATTTAAATTATTGGTTTATAATTACCTTGGCAAAATGGATGGCCCTTTTTGAAGATGGGAACCATGTTTGCCGTGTACCAGTCTCCTGGCACTATACCAGTCACCAGAGAATCTCTAAATATCAAGTAGAGGGGCACAAAGATAATAAGCCAACTTTAACAACTCTTGGGTATAAGCTAACTTTTTGGGAGTATTTTTGTGCTTTTTTAATACATTATATTTTTTGTAGAGCGGACTTGTTAGCGAACTTGTTAGGATAACATGGCTTCATATGTGGCATTTTGGATAATCTTCTATTATTTAAAATACCTCTTCTATTTTGATGAGGAAGCTGTCAATGAAATGTGTGGGTAAGCTGGGATCCATGGTCTCCATGCTGGCCTTGACCCTCTCATGTATAAATTGAGCTATTTCCTCTGAAAGCTGTGTTATTTTGTGATGAGGTCCAGGAATGTAGTTCATAAATGTGGGAAGAAGGTTATGCAGCTAGAGGGTTATGAAAAAAGACCAAAAAAAAAAAATTAAAATAGTCAATATTTGAGTACAAAAACTTGGGTATATAGCAGAATACACACTATGGGGGACACGCATGAACGGGGCTACGCCAGAAGTCTGGCATCTTTTCAGCCCGAAGACTAGCGCAGCTCCGTTTGCTATATTTTAAAAGTGCCCACTCCAGTATCAGGCATGCTTGAGACGTGTCACACTATAACTATACAAAGCTACCCATTTATAGCTTTGGTAAGACAAATCCAGGGACATTTCTGCTGGAACAGGTAGACCACTTTAAAAGTGGTTTACTGAGCCTGAATTGTCATTTTTGAACTAAACTGTGCCTGATTTATGACCTACAGTAGACCAGGTTCATAGATTCAGCCACATTCTAAACTACTATTGTGTGAAAAAAAGATTGGCGCCTTAGTGCCAAAAATCATACATGTCACCCTACGTACGTCAATTCACATATACTTATGTATACTAGATCATGGTGGAAGAAATGGCATTCCTGAAGTTATCATCATGCTGATGATGGTTTTTGCATGGATTTGGATCTGGGACACCTATGCTAAAAGGTAGAATTGCTAACCACTAGGGTACAATGTTGATAGTTATGCAACTTGCATTTTAGGTTGCTTGACTTTACACAAACAACCCTTTGTTTGACTGTGGGGGAAGGCATGGTGATGTCAAGCCTGCTGGGTCACATACTATGAAATGCCTTTGTGATAAAACCCATTTAAAGGTATTTTGCCACAAAGCATTTCATGTCCTCCAGTCCTCTCTTCAGTTTTCAGTTTGCTCAGAAGGGGGCTTGTGTGATTTATTTGATTTGTATATCATGTGATCCAGCAAGCTGACATTATCATGCCTTTTCTCACAGTGTGCTTACTATATTCAAAAAAAAGTATTTTTATGTAAAGAGCTGTGACTAGCTACAGTGTAGCTCAGTGGTTAGAGTTTTTGCCTCACAGCACAGGGGCCTTAGGTTCAAATCGCTGCAGTTACTAAACCTGTGGATTTTTTATTTCTCTTTATCAATGCCCATACCTAATTGAGGTTTCTTTTTTATTTATTTGCATTGTTTGACTAATTACTAAGTAATAATGTTGAGCGAACAGTAAAAAGTTGTAATTAGATTAGAACCTCAAACTTTCGTGAGTTTGGTTTGAAGTTCTATTCGAACTCAAACTTTGAACCCCATTAAAGTCTATGGGAGAAGATGGTCTGGTTAATTTTTATTCCTATACAAGTGAGAAGAAGCTGTAATTACCTTCCATAACAGCAAACTGGATAGGTGGAACAACTTAGTGAAGAAAGTTTGGCTCTAAGAGTGACATAAAAAAAGTGAGAGGCTAAAATACTAAGGGCGACATGTATGAAGATCGACGCATCGGAGCACCCGTTTTCGAGCGCTCGAACGTGAAAGCTGCGCCCCATGTATGTCGGCGCCCGAGGTGCGCTCATACATGCGGTGTAAAGTCCCCTGCGCCTCGCCAGTGTGTGAGGCGCAGTGCGGGATTTAGGCGCAGAAGGGACTGCGCCTAACATGTATTCCAATTCGAGACAGGCTGGAAATGAGCGAAAAATCATTAAACATGTTAGTGAATAGCAAAAAGAGTTGTCTTTCAAATGAATGAATGAATAAAGAGAAAAATTAAAACTGTCTAAAAACGATTAAATGTAGTGAAAAAGTGGATCATTTAAAATTAAAGGGAAAATATATAAGATCACTCAAGAAATAAATCTCAGCTCTCAGCTCCATGAGGCATGGAGTATGAATTAAAAAAAAAAGTTTTTATTAGGTGTAAAACATTATCTGAAAAGAGCTCAAACTTTCTAAAAAAATACATAAATAAAATCTATAAAGGCGCAACATCAGGAATTTGGATATTGAAAATTGCCGGGAAATACAGTAATTCGAATTCTGTACGCTCTTCTCATTGGTCGGCAGACACCAACCAATCAGAATAGGAGCGACAGTGACCCATTATAAGCTATGGAGTAGTATTGACCAATCAAATGAAAAGGCGGGACAGTTCAAAATACAGTAAAAAAGGCAGAAAAGAGCTGATTGGTTGAACTAGCGGGGGCTTGGCTATCCCGGCCAATCAGAGTGCGAGTTACTTTGTCCCATTGTAGTCTATGGAGAGATGGGGGCACAGAAATCTCAGCGCCGTGCGGCATGGCGTATTAGTAAATAAATCATGTTTATTAAGTGTAAAACATTCTCTGGAAACATACATAAATAAAATCACTAACAACGCGTTTGTCGCCATCACTGGCGCAATATCAGGAATTGGGCTATTGGAAATTGCCAGGAAATATAGTAATTCAAATTCTGTTAGTGTTTCTCATTAGTCGGCATAAGCTAATCAGAATAGGAGCAACAGTGACCCATTATAACCTATGGAGTAGTATTGACCAATCAAATGAAAAGGCGGAACAGTTCAAAATACAGTAAAAAAGGCTGAAAACAGCTGAATGGTTGAGACCAGGTAGCAGATATGAATCCACCAATCATATGTAGTGTGTCTATTTTGAGTGTAGCAAGAAGGGCGCGATAGAAGGGCGCCCTAAAAGTTATTACTGTCTATGGGAAATATTCTAGTACTGTGATTGGTTGGGGGGGAAGAGGAGCTCGTCCTGCTTAGCCAATCAGCGGGTGAGCTACATATCTCATAGAGTTCTATGGGGAAAAGAAATGCAGAGCGAGCTCTGTTTGATTGGCTAAGATTATTTGGGCCAATGGGAGAGCGAGCGACGCTCTTATGGGTTTTCTAATGCAATCTATAATAAAACTGTACATGGCAGAAATCAAATGATAAGACTCACAAAGTTGTATCGATCTGTATATAAAATGATCAATAATATGGGGGTAATGAAAATAAACAAATAAAAATGAATTCAATTAATTCATTTTTATTTCTTTATTTTCGTTACACCCATCTTATTGATCATTGGCTAACGAAAATAAAGAAATTAAAATGAACTCATGGAATTCATTTTTTATTTGTTTATTTTCGTTACCCTAATATTATTGTTCATTTTATATAGAGATCGGTACAACTTCGTGAGTCTTATCATTTGATTTCTGCCATGTACAGTTTTATTATAGATTGGATTAGAAAACCCATAAGAGCGTCGCTCGCTCTCCCTTTGGACAAATAATCGCGCCTCTTTTAACTTAGCCAATCACAAACAGAACTCGCTCTGCATTTCTTTTCCCCATAGAACTCTATGAGATAAGTAGCTCACCCGTTGATTGGCTAAGCAGGACAAGCCCCTCTTCCCCCCAACCAATCACAGTACTAGAATATTTCCCATAGACAGTAACTTTTAGGGCGCCCTTCTATCGCGCCCTTCTTGCTACACTCAAAATAGACACACTACATATGATTGGTGGATTCATATCTGCCACCCGGTCTCAATCAATCAGCTCTTTTCTGCCTTTTTTACTGTATTTTGAACTGTCCCGCCTTTTCATTTGATTGGTCAATACTACTCCATAGGTTATAATGGGTCACTTTTGCTCCTATTCTGATTGGCTGGTTTATTGCGACCAATGAGAAACGCTTACAGAATTTGAATTACTGTATTTCCCGGCAATTTCCAATAGCCCAATTCCTGATGTTGCGCCGGTGACGGCGACAAACGCGTTGTTAGTGATTTGATTGATGTATGTTTATAGAAGCTTTTTGCTCTTTTACAGAGAATGCTTTACACCTAATAAAAACGATTTATTTACTAATACTCCATGCCGCACGGAGCTGAGATTTCAGTGCCCCCATCTCTCCATAGACTACAATGGGACAAAGTAGCTCGCGATCTGATCGGCCGAGATAGCCAAGCCCCTGCTAGCTCAACCAATCAGCTCTTTTCTGCCTTTTTTACTGTATTTTGAACTGTCCCGCCTTTTCATTTGATTGGTCAATACTACTCCATAGCTTATAATGGGTCACTGTCGCTCCTATTCTGATTGGCTGGTTTCTGCCGACCTATGAGAAGAGCTTACTGAATTTGAATTACTGTATTTCCCGGCAAATCTCTATATCCCAATTTCTGATGTAGCGCTGGTGACGGCGACTAACGTGTTGTTAGTGATTTGATTGAAGTTTGTTTTTAGAAGGTTTTAGCTCTTTTTCAGATAATGTTTTACACCTAATAAAAACGATTTTTGGAATCATACTCCATGCCTCATGGAGCTGAGAACAGATTTATTTCTTTAGCGATCTTATAAATTTTTCCTCGAATTGTAAGTGATCAACTTTTTCAATCCATTTAATCGTTTTTAGCCAACTTTGATATTTATCTTTTTTAATGATTTTTTTTTATAGACAACTCATTTTTATTATTGTACTGTTGTAACAGTCGACCTAGAGCACATTTTGCCCCATTCCTTTACGTTCGTGCTTCACTTCGCCTCTTCCGGCTCATTTAGACCACATTTAACTAGTTCTGCCTGTCGGAGCTGGTGAGCGCTGCAATGCGCCGCACTTTGCCGACCCGTGATCATGCATGCCTCAGAGTTTTCGAATGTGGTGCGTCCCGCCCCAGAACGCCCACACCGTGCCGATTGCACGCCCCTTCATGTTAGGCGCATCCGAAAGTGGCGAAGATTGCGCCTAACACCGCCTCACTGCGTCCGACAGTGGATTCGGACTGGTGAGGCGCAGTTTCCGCCAGAAATCATGCGCAAATCCTGATCATACATGTCGCCCTAAATTCCTTTCAATGGCTAACTGAAAAGATGAGGACAGCTTGCCAGCAGGGGCGTAGCTATAGGAGGTGCAGGGGTAGCAGCTGTTACAGGGCCCTGCATCCTGAGGGGACTCAAAAGCCCCTTTGACACATAGGAGAATTGGAGACAGTGTGTTATACAATTACTGAACCCCTAAAACTGCAAAAACAGAACTTTTCGGCACTGAGTATGATTTAGCAAATCCAAAAACTCTGCATAATATATATCCATGTATATGAGATTAAGGCATTATGTGAGACTGAAAATGTTGCCAAAAAACAGCTTCTGGGTGTGGGAAAGATGCAGCCAGCAATACCAAACTCCTTAACTATTGATGTCTGTGCAGAGGAAAATGCTATCTAACTAACTAAGAGCAGTCTGTACAATACAAACAATGAGCTGGAAATGGCGTTCACAAGGCAATACAGTGAAATATAATATGGTCATGTGATTTTAGCAGCCAGTGAGAGCCCTACACCTCAGCAATGATGTTTTTGACACTTCTCTGTTCTCTGCACTGATTGGATGGCTGCCAAAAGTGCAGAAAGCCACTAAAAACGAAACTGAAAATAGCGTGTTGAACCAGAACTAGAACTTTACTCGAACGAACAGTAAAATGTTTGGTTCGAGTTCTAGAAAAGTAAAGTTCTAGTATAACTTCTGGAATTTTTAGAACAGTTCAATCAACACTACTAAGGAGTACAATGGACAGGAGTACAATGATAGCACCTGTCACTCGCTCAGCAGTGAGTGTGAGATTATTAGGCAGTGAATAGACTAATAGTAGTTGCCTGAGAGGAGAGGTGATGTCTGAGCATGTGCAGCAAGACTGAGGAGCTCTCAGCCCTGGTTGTATCCCCTTGAGAGGAGCTGTAAACAATTGATCACTAAGGGATTAGCTAAAACAAAAACAGTACAGAATTTTTAATAATGATGAATGGTGAAAATGTGTATTTTTTTTAATTTGCAAGCTTCCCATGTCAATTTTACTTTATGGCAAAACCCCTTTACGATCAAGCAGCACCATCAGCTAGGTGGAATACTTACACAACTTTCAATGCAGAAAAATGGTAGGGAATTTAAAATGTAGAATGTTAAAAATGTTGTTTCATTTTCAGGAAGCATTTGAACAATAAAAAAAAAAATCAGTGCAAAGGTGTACATATTATTAAAAACACACTGATAATAACATTACATTAGTTTAGTTACCTGTCCCCAGGTAGAACTTGCAAGACAAAAAGCTTCATCCACAATTGCAAGTAGCTTGGTAAATCTCTCATCCTTGTAATCAAAACGATCTCCAAATATGATGGAACAGAGAACATTAGACATAGCATTCATGAGCCTTCTGGCTGGATCTACAGGATGACCTAAAAGAATGAGCCACTATTTAAAGAATTTCTTAATTTGGTTTTCTTACCACATTAATTATCTTCAAACATGTAGACAAAGATGAATAAAGACTCTTACCAAATACATTGCTATTCTGAATGTGCTTCATTTCAGAGCTAGAGCAGTTTTTATCTCCTGCTTGTTTACACAAGCTTCCCTAGGTTCCCAACCTGTTCTCCCTGCTCTTGCAGCCCTGATCTGGAGAGTGATGGCAGAGCTAAATTTAAGTCACTGCTGTAGAACTGCCCGCATCCTAAACAGTAAGTGGGAGCCTAAAGCTGGCTGTGAAAAGCAGGCCCTGTGAAACAGCCTGATTAGAACTCTTTTAATTTTAAGCTATTACAATCTACGGTAGAAAGTTTTTGAAACTGCTCATAAGTGATGAGTATCTGCCTTTTTTTTAATAATCTCTGTAGCATGGTATAGTCATAAAATGTCATCTTCTATTTCTAGACAAAATGTCAAACAAGACTTAGGTGTATGAACCTTTTGTGGTGTTATATCATTTCTATTGGTCTGTGTCCCACCTTCAGGTATTGTAGTCTTACCGAGAAACAATTCTTTCATAGGATAATACTTCCATAATCCGTATTGCAATAGAACACACTGTGATATTTTTTCAAATAATACTATATGGGGAAAAAAAATTGTGTCTAGAAAAGAAACATCCATGTTTCTTCATATAAGATTTATAGCCCACGAAGGTGCAGCAGGGTCCTACAATATTATGGGAACTCCATATCATGGATTTTGAATCACTCATATAATAAAGTTGTGTATCAGAAAGTTGTCTTACCATTAAGCTTTCTAAATTCATCCACAGCATATTGTGCTTCATTTTGGATCTTCCACTCATTGCTTTTCTTTCCAAATCCAAGTTCTGAAGTGTCTTCACAGTAAAGTTTCTCAAGACTTTCCATCGTTCACCATTGCTCAGGCTAAGTCCTAGAAGTATAAAAGAAAGATCCCCTGTTGTGGAATGTACTAGGTGAAATGTCTATTTCACCCACAAGATGGCGCCTGTGTCCAGACACACCCTGTTGTCCCAAGAATTAACCAAGATGGCCACTGGCCTAAACTATTTTTCTTCTCTCAGACAAAGAAGAGGCTGTATTAGTCAAATATATAGATAAGAACCACCAATGAAGAGGGTGGATGTATGTCACATGTTGCCTCTGGAATTTTATGTCTACGGTCATATATAGATCTGTGTTTTGTTGAAAAGGGTCAGAGAACACATTAAACTACATGCTGTCAGCTTGTGATTTCTTTCTCTGGCACGTGTCATTCAATATACTGATTTGACCCCCCACTAGGACGTCGAGCCCCTTTGTGGTTCCGTCTACAACACCCCTACATCATTGGACTCATATTGATGGATTCTGTTGATCTCAGACAGTTCTGTTGATGATCCAAGATATCTCCTCACTTATATTGCTTACCATACACTTAAGCCAAAGATGAATATTAATGAGAGGATGGCTGAAACCTCTGGCAGGATTACTATGGTTAGTGCCATTTTACAGGTAAAACATCATTATTAATCTAGTGATGCAATATTATAAAATATATTTTTAAAATCCTAGGATAGATGATAGCTATTGCAAAAGGAAAAAAAATGTCTCTGAATCTCTACCATCAAAGAATCCCAGGGAATCCTCAGTATGGCTCCCAGAGGATCTTATGATGAGTTCAGCCTCTAAAACAATAATGAGCATTGAAGAGCCATCAGAAAATTGCCCACTTTGAAATCAATCACTTGTCTGTGTGGACTATTCCTTTCAAAAAAAGTGTGTGCAATAACTGTAACTAACTTTGCAAAGGCATTTGTCCTGCATAAGCGTTTGTTAGGTAAATTAGAATCCATTGGGTTAGAGAAAACAGTGTGCAATTGGATTAAAAACTGGCTGCTGGATCGTTTTATGTATTTATTGCACAGGCAATTCAGATATACTATATTTTTCCTGTGTATAGGGTCTAATTAGGGATATATTTCCCCTTAGGTTCCAGGTGGGATCGTCCTTATTGGGACGAACATCCCACAATTGTAATAGGTAGCTTCCCTTTAGGGTCAGCATCTAGGGATAGTATCAATTGTTTGGTTGTGTGTATTTTTGGAGTATATTTGACTCCTTTTATTTGTATATTTATTAAAAGTTAGGTTTTATAGTCTAAATCCAGTGAATCCCTGCTGGATCGTACTCAGAGAGTGGTGGTAAATGACTCCTACTCTGAGTGGTCCCCGGTTGTGAGTGGTGTGCCCCAGGGCTCAGTACTGGGTTCTCTCTTATTTCATGTATTTATTAACGATATAGTGAAAGGGATCAATAGCACGGTTTCGATTTTTGCAGATGACACCAAGCTATGCAGGGTAGTGCAATCTATGGAAGATGCTCATAAATTGCAAGCAGACCTGGACACACTGAGTTCTTCAATGTGGATAAATGTAAGGTTTTGCATCTGGGTAGAAATAATCTGCAGGCATCATATGTCCTAGGGGGAGAAAAACTTGGAGAATCGCTTGTTGAGAAAGATCTGGGCCTTCTTACAGATCATAGACTACAGAACAGCATGCAATGTCAATCAGCTGCCTCTAGGGCAAGAAAGATATTGGCATGTATTAAAAGAGGCATGGACTCGAGGGGCAAGGATGTAATTCTACCGCTGTACAAAGCATTGGTGCATCCTCACTTAGAATATGCTGTTCAGTTCTGGGCGCCAGTTTATAGAAGAGATGTAATGGAGCTAGAGAGAGTACGAAGACGAGCAACCAAACTTATCAGGGGAATGGAGCATCTTAGTTATGAGGAGAGGTTAGTAGAATTAAACTTATTTAGTCTTGAGAAAAGACGGCTTCGGGGAGACATTATTAATTTATATAAATATATTAATGTTCCCTACAAAATGTATGGGGAAAAATTATTTCAAGTGAAGCCCCCTCAAAAGACAAGGGGACATTCCCTTTGACTAGAGAAAACAGGATTCAATCTCCAGAGGAGAAGAGCGTTCTTCAATGTAAGAACTGTGAATCTGTGGAATATCCTGCCTGAGGAGCTGGTAACAGAAGTAACTGTAGAGAGTGACAAGAAAGGCTTAGATATCTACCTGGAACTAAAGAATATTAATGCGTACGTAGCTATGTAAAATTCTGGATTCTGGCTGGTGGAGGCTCTGGGGTCAGAGATATGGTCTCCACTGGAGCAGATTGGTTCTTGCCTTGTGGGTTCCAGGGCATTAACCAGTGGTGAGGTTGGGCTTAAAGTCATTGTCTCTCTCCCTCACCCACATTTTCCCCAACTTTGTTTGCACTTGATGGACACGGGTCTTCTTTCAACCGTACTAACTATGTAATTATGTAACTATGTAACTATTAATTAGCCTATATACTTGTGTATCCACCTGCAGGGGTCATATACCTATCTACAGCGGAGGTATAACTACCCACAGTGGGGCTATATCTATCTATATCTTCCTACAGGGGGCAAATATCTAGCTACAGGGGGTCTATGTCTATCTCCAGGTTCATATATCTACCTATTGGGAGTTAAACTTACCTACAGGGGGCAAATCTACCTACAGTTAGACTATATCTACAGAGGGCATATACCTAGATGTGAGGTTACATCTACCTGCAAGGGTAAACTTATCTACAGAAAGGCTATATCTACCTACAGGAGGCATAAACCTACCTACTGGAGGCATAAACCTACCTAGAGAGGGGTTTAAGCTACCTACAGGGGGAATATACTTAACTATAGTGGGCTTATATCTACCTACAGGTGGCATATATAGTATCTACCTACAGGGGGCACAAACAATGGTGAAAATTAATAAATATTTAATACACTGGCGATTTTGCAAGTTTTATCACCTACAAAGAATGGAGAGGTCTGTAATTTTTATCATAGGTACACTTCAACTGTGGGAGACAGAATCGAAAACAAAATTTCAGCAAACCACATTGTATGATTTTTAAATAATGAAATTGTATTTAATTGCATGAAATAAGTATTTGATGCAATAGAAAAACAGAACGTAATATTTGGTACAGACACCTTTGTTTGCAGACGTTTCCTGTAGTTCTTGACCAAGTTTGCACACACTGCAGCAGGGATTTTTACCCACTCCTCTAAACAGATCTTCTCTGGGTCTTCCAGGTTTCGGGGCTGTCGCTGGGCTCTATTGAGTTTCAGCTTCCTCTAAAGATTTTCAATTGGGTTCAGGTCTGGAGACTAACTACGCCACTCAATGGCCTTGAAATGCTTCTTACGGAGCCACTCCTTAGTTGCACTGGCTGTGTGCTTTGGGTCATTGTCCTGCTGGAAGATCCAGCCATGGTCCATCTTCAATGCTCTTACTGAGGGAAGGACATTGTTGGCCAAAATCTTGTGATACATAGCCCCATCCACCTTCTCTTCAATATGGTGCAGACGTCCTGTCCCCTTTGCAGAAAAGCACCCCCAAATTATAATATTTCCAACCCCATGCTTCATGGTTGGAATAGGGTTCTTGGGTTTGTACTCATCCTTCTTTTTCCTCTGAACGCGGCAAGTGGAGTTGAAACCAGACAGTTCTATTTGGTCTCATGTGATCACATGACCACATGAGCAGAGGGACCTTAAGTGCCCTGGAGGATTTTAATCCCTGACAGCATAGTATGTCACTAACGGTAATATTTGAGAGTGTGGTCCCAACTCTATTCAGGTCATTGACCAGGTCCTCCTGTATAGTTCTGTGCTGATTCCAGACCTTATTCTTAGAGTAATCTTTACCCCACTAGGCGAGATCTTGCATGGAGCCCCAGACCGAAGAGTATTAACAGTCATCTGTGTTTCATCCATTTACTTAGAATTGTGCCAACAGTTGTTGCCTTCTCACCAGGCTGCTTGCCTATTGTCCTGTAGCTCATTCCAGTCTTTTGCAGGTCTACAATTTTGTGCCTGGTGTCTCTAGAGAGCTCTTTGGTATTGGCCATGGTGGAGAGGTTTGAGCGTGATTGACTGAGTGCGTGCACAGGTGTCTTTTATACAGGTAATGAGTTCAAACAGGTGCAACTAATACAGGTAATGAGTGCAGAGTAGAAGAGTTTCTTAAAGAAAAATAACAGGTCTGGGAGAGCGAGAATTGTTGCTGGTTGGTAGGTGATCAAATACTTGCAATAAATACATGCAATAAAATGCTGATTAATTATTTAAAAATCGTACAATGTGATTTTCAGAATTTTTTTTTTAGATTCTGTCTCTCACACTTGAAGTGTACCTACGATAAAAAATACAGACTTTTTTTCAACACCATATCTACCTACAGAGGGCCTGTAGACCTACCTAGAAGAGGAATATATAGTCACCTACAGGGGGCCTATATATCTACCTACCAACTAGGGGTCTATATTCCTACCTACCTACAGGAGCTATATACCAACCCATATACAGTGGGTCATATACCTGGCTATTGGGGCCCAAATTCCCAGTTAACTACAAGAGCCCAATATACCTACCCAGAAGAGGCTTATACCCCTGCCTTCAGGAGGCTTATATAACTACCTACTAGGGAACCATATTCCTACCTATTAGGGGGCCTATATAACTACTTCTCTACCAAATGGGGGACCTAGATACCTACCTAGTAGGGGAACCTATAAATATGCTTACTTAACAGGGACTATAAACCTACTCAATTGAGAACCACATACCTAACAGGGTGTTTACCTATCTGCCTACCTAGTTTGGGGGTGTACTTAATTACTATGTTGGGGGATTTAACTACCCACTATATGGGGACACAAAACAGGACTAAAACTGGGTGCACAAACAGGAGCCCCATTCTGTTAGCGGCACAACGGGACCATTTTTGTCATTGGGGGCGCTATAAATGGGAAGTTTGTACAGAGGTAGGAATTGATAGGGAAGTGCTGGAAAAGTGAGGATTCTAAGATGTTTTTGTACTAAACTCTGCAGACATGAGATGGGGCTGGGAGAATGGAGAAAAAAAACAAACTTATCAAAGAAGAGAATGGCTCATCAGCAAAGATGTCTCCTGTGAGTCACTGGATGTAACTTTACAGTAATCACGTATAAGTTTGCAGAACCTGTGTACGCTGGTATCTACCACTGTATGGTGGTAATATTGGTTGTAGTGTAATGATTTTCATTAAGTAACAAAATAGTGGCATTTTTCAGGTAGTGATATGTGTTGGTATTATTCAGCCACTATGTGATGGTAATATGTGGTCATGGTGTGGGGGCATTTGGTCTTAGTGGAATTATTGGTAACATTGACCTAAGGATTCTGGTTTTGTGTACTGGTGTTATTTGGTAAATATACAACTATAATTTAGTGGTTTAATGCTTAGAACTTTGTTTTATAGCTTTTTGTACATTTTTATACTTATATAAAAAGTATAATTGGGGGTGGGGGGTAACATATATCTTCACAGACCTTTTATATTTACCACCTGATGACCTGCTGCAATAGCTCACCTACAATTAGGTGAGGGAGACTAAAAAGCCCCAGCGCCCCATCTTGATTACAGGCTCGTTTGAATGAGTCATCACACCTGTCTGTAACAGCTGACGCAAGACTGGGCGGAGGCACTGTGCATATTGCAGAGGCAAGGAGGCAACGTCCAGTAGTTTTGGGGTGTGCCTACAAAATCAACTTCTCTGGTGGGCTTTAGGCACTATATATTCATGCAATAGTGCACCTTTAACAACAGACAACCCAGGTTGTGCCGCAGCTGCAGGCCCCCACCTGCTATTCAACTTGCCACAAATTCCATTGCTATCGGCATACAAACATGAAAAAACTTACTTAGTTTTAAATGTTGAATTTTATTCCAGCTTATTAAAAAACTTGAATGTGAGGCGTAAGTGGATTTCACACCATATTTTCAGCAATATATAAAGCAATTATTCACCTGGTTGTCTTCCGTGGTCTCTCCTTACATCGCCTTCAGGCTTAGGAGATCCAGTCCTTTTTAGACTTCATAGTTAGCGTCCATTGTGCAAGAGCTTTCGTCAACCCCCTCCTCTCTAGCAACGCTACATCTCGCGACGTGTCGGAAGCTACACGCCTCCTTTGTCAAGCATCTTGACAAAGGAGGCGTGTAGCTTCCGAAACGTCGCGAGACGTAGCGTTGCTAGAGAGGAGGGGGTTGACGAAAGCTCTTGCACAATGGACGCTAACTCTGAAGTCCCAAAAGGACTGGATCTCCTAAGCCTGAAGGCGATGTAAGGAGAGACTACGGAAGACAACCAGGTGAATAATTGCTTTATATATTGCTGAAAATATGGTGTGAAATCCACTTACGCCTCACATTCAAGTTTTTTAATAAGCTGGAATAAAATTCAACATTTTAAACTAAGTACGTTTTTTCATGTTTGTATGCCGATAGCAATGGAATTTGGAGCTTTAGGCACCCCAGTCCGACACTGCCTGACATGTGATTACTGGGACTCTGTGACTGGTCTTATCAGACTAAAAATCAGCTTGACAGTTATAGGGGAAATCTGGAAAAAGAAAAGGTTTTGTAAAAATTTCCCCCAAATACCCAAATATCTTTTTCTGACCTTATGGGGGAGCATAATATGTAAAAAAAACAAACAAAAAAAAACCTGACAGCTAAAACTATATTTCTGTCCCATCCATGATGACCCTAAAACTTTATATTTATATTTATTTAACTTTATAGATAACGGAAAAGTGACATAATTATAAACCTCATTTTAGAGTCACTTTTGCTGTTTAAAAATGAATAAATAAAATGTGACTATTTTTTACTATTAAAAAATAATTAATGTAAAAATAATATAAGAATAAAATAAAAATAGAACCTTACATAAAAGGCAAGAAAAAGAGTAAAGGGAGCATAGTCATGGACTGGTTTATGGTAATAGGGGCGGGGGGAGAAATTTTTTAAATGCAATTTATCCTACAAATAGCTCTGATACAGTTCTTAGCTTTGTGTATTTTAGAAGACTGTTGTGATTTTTCTACAGTTTGCAACCTTTCATCTTTCACCTGTATTTTGTTTTTTTGCCACTTTCTGATCCTGGTATTACTACTTGTAGTATTAACGGTAATTGTAGTTAAAATGGTACTCATCAGGATTCTATATTCCAATTAATAAAGAATCTAATACAAGTACTTATTTATGCTTTTATACTGGCAGGGGTCTATACAGCTGTATAATAACTTAATCAAAAGTTTTACTATACAGGCAGTCCCCGACTTACATAGTTTCGACTTACATACGTCCCCTAGTTATAAACAGAGACTTATGGAGCGTGGCTGACATTCAACACTGAGTCACGCCCCATTATAACCAAGTGCCAGCATACCAAAGCTGCACATGAGATACAGAACGTTAGGTAAAATCTTCTAAAAAAAGGGCACAGACGCAGAACAAATGTAAAAAACTGTTCCCGCACTATCCAAAATGAAAATTTTTTTTTTTTTTTTTGCTGGAATTACATTTAATAAATATACCTGTTCTGACTTACATACAATTTCAACTTATGAACAAACCTACAATCCCTATCCCTTTTGTAACCCGGGGACTGCCTGTACTGTATTCTATAAATTTACTATTGACATATTCTGTAAGTCTGCCTGTAGTGGACAGAAGAGTGTAGTGGACAGAATAACACAAAACATCTGTAATTGAAGAAAGAATTGTAAAAGTTAAAAAAACAATGCAATATTTCTGAGCTGTATTCTGTATATACACACATACACAGTATATTGTTAAATTGCTAAATATGTTTCTTACCATAGCCCTGGGTAAACTTCTCCAGCACGGGTAGGGGACCTCTAGCACCGAATTCTTCCTCCTGATCAACAAGTGCTTCCTTCACTGCCTCATACCCGCAGATGACAACCACTGGGCTTGAGCCAAAGTACAGAGTATACACATCACCATATTGATGCCAAAGCTGAAAAACAGTTATGTAGTCATTTATTATATTTCTACAAAATAAAACATATTGTATGTAGGTTCAAGGAAGTTAGCTTTAGTATTAGTGATTGACAGGCCCTTGTCCGCTAATGAAATGTAGTACAGAAATGAACAAACAATTGCATACTGACATTTCTGAGGGGTACTAATAAACTAAGCAAACAAATAGTTAAATGATGTTTTCAAAGATATAAAAAAAGATTAAAATAATAAAACAATTTTTCGTGTATCCTATGTTAAACATAAATTACACATACTGTAGCTGCTGTGCATGGGCCAATCCAATAAAATGTAAGCTTTGATTTCTTATTTTAATCAGTTTTCCCTCCTAAAAGTATACAGAAAAAGGGGAAAAAAATTACTCAGAAGAAAAACAGAAACATGGCCATACTCACTGCTAGAAAAGCTGAGATGAGTCTAAACACAGCACAGAGGTAACCCCAGGCCCCCTGCTATTAAAGGAAAAATTACCCAGGTGCAGCTGATTGGTGGTAATCATATATCTCTCCACTAGGTGGACAGAAAGATGCACTTAAAATTGACATCTATTACATAGCATGCAAAAAAGCAAAAAAGCCACAGTACCAACGGTTGGGGGACTATTACAGAATTTCAAAATATACCCGTAAGACAGCCGCTCGCACACCTTCCTTTCTGAGGGGGACGGCTGCTGGTATTCTACTTGCATCCAGTCCCCAGTACTGTTGGGCAAAAAAACTTTTTTCACATACTGGAAAAACATCAAATATGAGGTATTGGGTAACATAATGGCCACTATATTGTAAGCCTGCAAGCCTCCTTCACGGCTCCTCATTTATTGCAGGTCCCTACAGTACACTCCCTTAAAATCACAAATATCAGAAAAAAGGGGGAAAAAAAAATTTCTCAGAAGAAAAAAAGAAACATGGCCATACTCCCCTGCTAGAAAAGCTGAGATGAGGCTAAACACAGACAGAGGTAACACAGGCCCCATGCTATTAAAGAAAAATACCCAGGTGCAGCTGATTGGTGGTTATCCATATATCTCTCCATTAGGTGGACAGAAAGCTGCACCTTAAATTGACATCTATTCACATAGCATGCAAAAAAGCAAAAAAGCCACAGTACCATACCATTTTTCTTTAATAGCATGGGGGCCTGTGTTACCTCTGTGCTGTGTTTGGACTCATCTCACCTTTTCTAGCAGTGAGTATGGCCATGTTTCTGTGTTTCTTCCCTCCTAAAAGCACAAACAATTGAGCTTCATGTTCTCAATATCTTAATCCTCTCACAAGGACTGGTAAAGAATACTCTCAGCGCCTTTTTTAGACCAGCACTGACTCTTTCATCTCATTAAAGGTTCTTGGACATGGACCATAATGCGTATCTGCCCACCCTACAGATGGTTTACCACCTGGGACCTGATAGCACGTAGAAATGAAAGCTTTCAAGCAGGAGGACCCCACAATCTTGGAAGCTAAAGCGCTTTAATCTGGAAGACAACTTTCTTACTCAACAAATCACTGCCACCTGTTGCCGAAATCTAAGCAAATACATTAATTAGAAATTCTATACCAAGAAGATGAATAAGCATCTTTGGTTTACAGGAGCATAATAGCTTTAGAACACTCAATGACAAACAATACATAATGCGCACAACCATATGCAGGCTGCAATCTAACAGTGCACCACTATGCCCAATTTAACTAAGGTGAACTGGAACAAAAACGGACACACGTGAGAAATCTACGTAGTTTTCAGACATTCTGAGAATAAGTGTATGTTCACATGGCGTAAATTGTGGCGCGTACAGTACGCACCGCAATACCCCGGGTGTTTTGTGAGTCTCGCTAATCAGAGCGTATTCCCAAAGCACAGGGGGCCGTAATCGCCGTGAAAAATTTACATATCACTTATCTCCCCCAGCGTACAATACAATCTCCCCGTGCCGAGAGGACGAGGTGTAATCCATAGTTCTCTATGAGAGCTATGGATTACCATAATTGCGGCGCACATCTCGTCTCGTATTAAGCACAATACGCAGTGAAATACGCCCGCAATTACGCCTGAAAATAAGCCATGTGAACATACCCTAAGAGTATAGACATAAAAGACACAGTAGAGAATTCCACTTCTTACAATTGTAATATTCCTCGCTTACCTATTAGAGAGACATGCTGAAAACTAAGGGTAATTTCTTTGCAGCACATAGAACATCCCATGGGATAGTAACTCAGGCGGTCTAGAGGGATGGAGTGGTGCGTCAGTGCAACAACATCTAAAGAGCATAACAGGCTTCAACACCCTTGTACACTTCCTATGGATGTCCATGTTCATACAGTAATTTGATCCTGACTAGAGATGGGCGAATCGATTCTAACGAAGTGGAATTTGTTTGGAATTTCAGGAAAACTTCGGTTCTGAACGAATTTCGAATTTTGGGGTACTTCGGTGAACGAAGGGGTTGTTTTTAAATTGAAAAAAGGGCTGCAGCACATGGCCTACAGGGGGCCCAAAGCCCCTGGGGGGAAAGGGAAGGGCCAAAAGCCTGAAAGACATGGGGCAGAGATGAACCCAAATTTCAAGACCGGCGGGATTCTGTGCCCGTCCCCCGGAAATATATACTGTAAGTCCGGGTGTGACCGGGGGACTCAAAAACCGTTCCCCACTGTACTGATCAGGGGAAAGGGTGCGGGCCCGGGCTGATTGTTACTAAAGAATTTGTTTTTATAAGCGTTTTTTGTGGGGTGTCTCACCCTTGGTCTCGAGACTGCTTCTCTTAATGTTCTATTTCAAATTTTTTTTGGTGTATTGGATCTAAAGGGTCCAGGGGGGAATTTACATTTAAAAATGTACTGCTCCAGCACATTGAATACCCAAAGGGGGCATCAAACCCAGTTCCTGTTGTATTCTTTTTAAAAAAAAACAGCGTTTTTAAAATTTACAAAAACCCACTTCTTTTTTTGGCGCTAAAATTCTTTTGCGCAATTTACATCCGGGGGTTAATTAAGGTTGTTCTGCTGCTTTTTTGTAAACTCCAAGAAACCGTTTTTTTTCACCCCCCAAAAAAAATACTTTTTTCCCCTGTAGCAAATTCACAAAGGAAAAGGTTAATTAAAATTTTTTTTCTCTTGTTGTGTAGCATAAAAAACCCAACGCAATTGTAAAACGCTTACAAAGCAAGTATTTTCCCGTGCTAAATTTTTTTGCGCAATTTCCCACCGGGTTTTTTTTTTAAAGCGTTGTTTTTGTCCCTGGGGTTGACAAAAAAAAGACCGCCCTTTTTCCCACCCCCCAAAAAAAAAATTTTTCCCCTGTGCATAATTCAAAAGCGAAGGTTAATTACAATTTTTTTCTCTTGTTGTTTTTTGAAATAGAAAAACGAAATTTTGTAACCCCGTACAAAGTAGTAGTTTTGCGGGCTCATTTTTTTTGCGCAATTTACACCCAGGGGTTTTTTAAGCTTTTGTTTGCTGCTTTTTTTTTCCCCCCCCGAGGGAAAAACCCGTCTTTTTCCCCCAGCCAAAAAAACAATTTTCCCTGTGGGCATAATTCACAAGCAAGGTTAATTAAAATTTTTTTTCCCCTTGTTTGTAGCGAAAAAACACGAAATTTTTAAACCCCTTAAAAAGGGCTTTAGTTTCCGGTGCTAAATTTTTTTGGGGCGAAAATTTACATCCAGGGGTTAATTAAGCGTTGTTTTTATCCCTGGGGAAAAAAAAAAATAGACCGCCTTTTTCACCGCCAAAAAATAAAATTTTTTTCCGTTGCATAATTACAAGCGGGGGGTTAATTACAATTTTTTCTCTTGTTGTGTACCCGTAGAAAACACGAAATTTGGGTAACACGCTAAAAAAAAATCCCTTTGGGGTTTTTTCGGGCTGTCAATTTTTTTGCGAAATTTAAAAACCCGGGGGTTTAAATTAAGCTTGTTTTTTTTTTGCTGTGGGACAAAAATAGCCCGCTTTTTTCACCCCCAAAAAAAAATAAATTTTCCTGTAGCATAATTCACAAGCGAAGGTTAATTAAAATTTTTTTTTTCCCCCCCTTTTTTTTGTGTACGTAGAAAACACGCAATTGTAACACGCTAAAAAAGTATTTATTTTCCGGCGGTCAATTTTTTTTGCCCCAAATTTAAACATCCGGGGGTTTTAATTAAGCGTTGTTTTTTGTGTTGGTGAAAAAAAAAGGACCGTTTTTTTCCACCCCCAAAAAAAATTTCCTTTTTCCCTTTGAAGCATAGTTCCCCAAGCGGGGTTTTAAATTTACAATTTTTTTCTTGTTGTGTAGCTAGAAAACACGTTTTTGTAACCCTACAAAGCAAGTAGTTTCCGGCGCTCAATTCTTTTCCCGGAAATTTTTAAAACCCGGGGGTTTTTTTAAGTTTTTTGTTTGCTGCTTTTTTGGGACTCCAAAAAAAACCGTTTTTTTTAAACCCCCAAAAAAATAAAAAAAAAAAATTTTTCCCTGTAGCAAAATTTCACAAGCGAAGGTTTTTTTACATTTTTTTCTCTTGTTTTTTTAGCGTAGAAAAAACGCAATTGTAACACGCAAAAAGCTAGTATTTTTGTGGCTGCTAAATTTGTTTTGCGAATTTTTCCCTCCGGGGGTTAAATTTAAAGCGTTGTTTCTGCTTTTTTTGACCCCAAAAAAAACCGTTTTTTTCACCCCGCCAAAAAAAAACAATTTTCCTGTAGCAAAATTTCCCACAAGCAAAGGAAAATTTAAAAAATTTTTTTTTCTCTTTTTGTGAAAGCGAGAAAACCCCCGAAATTTTTAACACGTAAAAAAGCTAGTATTTTCCGGCTCTCAATTCTTTTTGCGGAATTTTGCCCGGGGGTTTAAATTTAAAGCGTTTTTTTTGTGCTGTGGTGACAAAAAAAGACCGTCGTTTAAAAACCCGCCAAAAAAAAATACTTTTTTCCCTGTAGCATAAAAAAACAAGCAAAGGGTTTAATTAAAATTTTTTTCTCTTGTTGGGAGCGTTAAAACACGAAATTTAAAAACGGTACAAAGCTAGTATTTTCCCGGGTCCCTAAAATTTTTTTTGCGCTTTTTACATCCGGGGGTTTTTAAAAAGCTTTGGTTTTTGTGCTGTGGTGACAAAATAGCCCGGGTTTTTTTCCACCCCCAAAAAAAATTCCTTTTTCCTGTTGCCAATTCTCAAACGGGGGTTTTTTTTTTTTACTTGTTGTGTAGTGGGGAAAACACCAATTGTAAAAAACTAAAAAAGCTAGTGTTTCCCCCCGGCTGCCATTCTTTTCCCAAATTTTACACCCGGGGGTTTAAATTTAAACGGTTGTTCTCCCCTTTTGTACCCCAGTAAAAAAAATTTTTTTTTCCCCGAACAAAAAAAATTCTGTAGCATAATTCTATCCAAAGGGTTTAAATTAACCCTGTTTGTCCCTTTTATATTCAGAAAAAATACACAGATTTTTTTAAACGGAAACATACAAAAAAATTTTTTCCCGGCCCATTTGTGGAGCGCAATTTATTCCAAGGGTTACCCAAGCTTCTTATTGGTTTATTTGGGTAAAATTTCAGGGTGGGTATTTTTCATATACAGAAATCTTCATAAAAACAGGCTGTACATTTTAGAACAAACTTTTAGGGTCAGCAGAGAGGGGGGAAAGGCTCTTCACCTGCGAGGGGCAGAGGCACAAACATTCCAGTAGCGGGTCGCAGCACAGCAAGGGGACTTCGCAGCGGGGGTAATCTTGAGGCCACAATCCCCGCGGGTAAATCTAGGGGGCCGTTTTACTGACTAGCAACCCCTTTTTTTTCTTGTTTGGTTTTACTAGGTAAACCATTTCCCTCCCCCTTTGACACTGAAAAACCCCACCCAAAAGGTCGGGGGGAACGTCAGACACAAACCCTTATTTGGGCAGGGGCCCGGGAAAGGGGGGTCAGGGGGCCCTTACCTTTTCCACAACCTGCCTCTTTTCCCTCCGGTTCCCTCGGGCCAAAGAGATCTACTATGGGGTTCGGGCCAGGGGCCCTAAATAGCGGGGGAAAGAAAAATTTTTGGGGAGGGCGCGCAGCAGGCTCTCCCAACCGAAAAGGAAATGGGGCCAATTCCCCCCCCCCCTGCCTTAAAGAATTGGGGTCAAAAAATTTGGGGGAATGTTTTAGGGGGGGCCCAGGGGGGGGAGGTTTTCCAAGTTTGTGAAGGTAATTTTTCGCATCCAAACCTTTGGGGTGGGGGGGGGAGTAAACATGAAACAAAAAAATAAAATGATAAAGTCCCCCGGCCCGCATTTGGGGGCCCGGGTAGGCAAGGGCTTCATAAACCCTTCAGGAAAGGGGCGTAAATTTGGCCCCGGTCAGGCGGGCGCAGCCAGAAAGTGGGTCGTGTGGCCCCTTTGGTCAGCGGGAAAAGCAGCATTTGTGGGGTTCGGGAGCCAAGGGGCCCAAAGGGGGTAAAAAACCCGCTTCCCCAGGTCCAAAAAAGTAGCGGCACGGGGGGTTCTTCAGGGAGGCAGCGGGGGCGGTATTCACTCATTGCGGAGCTTTTGGCGGAAAAAACCCGTTTTACTCGGCGGTGTGGCATTCTTTTAAGAAAAGGGAGGACCCGAATTAGGGGTTTATATGTAGAATCTGTAAGCAGAAAGTGAAGCTTGGCCGGGGGAAGCAAAATTTGGGAAACCCAACGGCCCGCGTAAACACATGCGCATCACCATCTGGTGGCCTGGGGGGAAAACGTGGCTCAGATTTGGGGGTCCTTCCTCTGCCGCAGAAAACAGCAAGTTTGGCAGCCCCCAGGGCAGGGCAGGCCTTTGGGCAGCCATTTAAAGGCTCCACCCCCTTTTACAGAAGGGGCTTTTTCTTTTTGGGACCATCACCCCCGGCCCCAGATGCCTCCTGCCCCTTTCGCTACCCCGGCCCCAGCGTCGTTCAGCGAGGCGATTGAAAAAATTAGACAACAGTATGCGTAAAAACCATCCTAAGGTCCCGGGGCAGTGACCGTGTTGTGTCCAAGTTGTTGGTACTGCAGCCCCTCCCTTTCCAAATGGGGGGACTTTTTGAAAAACCGTTCAGAGAACTAATGGCTTGTGCCGAGGAAAAGGGAGAGTTCCAACCCCGAAATTTTAAATTTTCCAAAAAGGCAGTCCCAGCACTTCATAAATATGTAAACAGAAGGGGGGGCCACCCTTAAGTTACGGTTTTTTTCCAAGGTGCACGGCAGCGCGGCATCTGGGCTGTAACTACGGTCGGGGCCATTTACATGTCCTTTAGGGGCCCCACTGTGTGAATGTGCTTCCGGTCCAGGCCAACCACCAACAATTTGGGACAGGAGACGCCAACTTTTTTCCACCTTTTGGTTTTCAAATGTGCCCCTGCCCCAATGTGGATCCCCTCCTCCCCCTTCCACCCCCAAACCTTTCCGGGCCTCCACAATTTAACTTCCATCATACCAAAAGTGTGGGGCACAGCGGTGTCAGCAGTTCTACACCTGGTTTGCCTGGGGCAACGACGTAAACAAAGGGGAGGAACTTTCCGGGGCATGCAGCAAGAAATCATGTGTGGCTTTTTCCCCTCCAACGCAAATGGGAAAACCATGGTGACGGACAAATGGGGGGAACATGGTTTCCGCGTTTGAAACCGGGAGGAGAGAGGGCCCCCAGGGGCCCTGCAGGGGCGGCCCGTGTCAATTGGCTGTAAAAAGGGTTTCCCAAAAAATTTTTTTCCACCGGTTTTCAGCAGATTCTAAAAAAGGGGCCGGGAAAAACTGTGCTTTGCATTTTAAACCATTCGTAAAAAGGGCCGGGGAACACCCCCCTCAGTTAAAGCGAAAGAAGGGCCCCCCCCCCAACACACTCGAATTTTCGATTTTTTCCCCCCTTGGGAAATTTCCCCCCCTTCAAAATGTTGGCCGACTGTATGAACAGAGAAAGGCCTTTAAACGATTTTTGATGATCCAGGCAACAGAAGTACCCCCCCTGTGAAAACTGTGATCAGCCCAAATGGCAGTCATGCGGACACCTGCCGTTTTTTGGGCCATTCGAGGGGGCAACGTTAATTTTTCAGTCGCCAGGATACGGGGTGAATAACGTCATTCCACTGCATCTTTTTCCGGAACAGATGCTGAAAAAAAACCCTTTTTGGGAGGGTACTGGAGGGCGTGGCAAATATATTTTCGTGGCCCCCATGAGTCCGGTGGGGGACTGAAAAAGGAGGAGGAGGAGGAGGGGCATTGGAGCAAAGCATTTTCTGGGAAATGATTTTATTTTCTACCCAGGGGGACAAGAGGGGGAGGAGCAGGAAACATTTGGGGGAGGTGGATGGGATGAGGGGAAGGGCGAGGCAATGACCCCCAAGCACCCTGGGAGTTTTTACAGTGGGAAAAGGGGCAGGGGGCCCCCCCGGAGTCACTTGTGATGAGGGCCCGCAGCTGCTTTTTTGCCTGGCTTGTGACAAGCCGAATAGTCAGCATTCCCGGGAGAGGGATTGACTTCCCGGTTCTCCACCCTATTGGGCCCTCCTACCCCGTCCCAAAAAGGGGGCCTTTTTTCCCCGCTTTTTGAGAGGGAGGGCAAACTCAAATACTATAGGGAAAATCCTCCGTAATCAGGGTTGGGGGCCCCTGCCTATTTCGGCAAACGTCCCCCCCTCTGACGGTCTGAAACCGGGGGGTTTCTCAGCGCCCCCACAACTACTGCCCCCAGTGCTGGGGGGGGAAAGGGGGGGGGGAAGGGGCCCGGAAATCCATCAGCAGTAAAACCCAAGTTGGGTTATGGCACTTCCTTCAAACCCCCCTAGTAAAAGAGGGTAGTCGCACAGAAACAGGACCTGGAGCAGTCCCCCGAACCAAAGGTTGTGGCCTACTTGGAAAGCCTTTTGCCCCCCCCAGTTAGAAGTTCCCGCTGGACTACTGGGGAGCCAAACTGGAATGGTGGGCCCCAACTTGCCGAGTTTGAAGGGGGAAAAAGCTGTCCCCGCCCCCCCAGTAGTGTGCATTTAAGCGGGTGTTCCCGTGCGGCGGGGGCCATGTTAGGCCCCCAAAGGGGAAAACCCCTTTCCAAAAAGGGAAAAGTGGAACGACTGAACCCCTTTGTCAAGATGAATCAGGCGTGGATCGGCCAGGGTTTCCACACACCAATGCCCTTTGGCGTCAAAACTACCTTCCCGCCAAGACGCCCCATTTCCCAAAATGTTTAGGGGGGTGAGTCTGGGGTTCAAACTACCTGCCTAACCAAATATTCTGATTTCCGCCACCCACCTGATTTTCCACCATTCCTGCTTGGGACCCGTTTTTTTCCATTTTGCCAACAACCCCCTTTTTTAAACCCGGGATGGTTTTTACCAAACCCCCCTCCCCACTGTGTAAATTTTGCCACTGGGGCCCGACCTCATTGCTGCTTTTGGGCTGCTGCCGTACCTCCCATTGTGTATTGTCCCCACTCTGTGGCCTACTCCCGTTTTTTACCCCCCTCCAAAATGTCATTATGCCAAATTTTTGAACCCCATTCTGCTGCTTTGGGGGACCCTACCCACTGTGTTTATTGTCCCCCCCTGTGGCCTCCCCCTGTTTTTGGGCCCCCTCCAGCATGTCCCTTGTGCCAGGGCTGAAACCCCCATGTGCTGCTGTGGCTGCTGCCGTGAAACCTAAACAATGGTATTGTTCCACTGTCTGGGCCTCATGCTGCTGCTGCCGGGGACCCCACACCTGTGTTATTGTGCCCTCTCCTGCCTTTATGCTGCTCCTGTGGCCCGCTGCCCTGACCTACAAAACGTGTCATTGTGCCATGTCTGCCTCATGTGTTTTCCCGTGGTGCTGCTGTGACCCACACCTGTGCATTGTCCCCCTCTGTGGCCCACTCCCTTTTTTTTCCAAACCCCCGAATGTAAATTTTGCCACTTTCCTGCCTCTGCTTTCTGCCGGACCTACAAACGTGTCTTGTGCCCACTACCTGACCCCAAAGTGCGCTGCCGTTACCTTCCCCACTGTTTTCATTGTGGGCCCCTGTCTGACCTCATGCTGCTGCCGTGACCCACACACTGTTTCATTTTTTTGTGCCCCACCCGCCCTGACCCCCAAAAGGTTTTTGTGCCCGTTGGGCCTACACCTTTTGTTCCATTGGGGAAGGGGAAACTTTAAACCCCCCCTGGGGGGCTCTGGGGTTGGGTTGGCCCCCCGGGTGGTCCGTAAAAACCACACCACTTTTGTTTAATTTTTCCACTGGCTACCTCATGAGTGCTGTGGGCTGTGCGTGACCTAAAACACTGTGCATTGGCCACTCTGGACCTATTCCCGTTTTTGCCCCCCTCCCCAAAAGTCATTGTGCCACTCTTTACCTCAAAGCTGCTGTGGCTTCCGCCTCACCTCCACACCCCCTGCCTGATGTTGGGCCCCCTGGCCCCCGCCCTTTTTTTTTTTCCCCTGTCGGGTCGCATGATTTTATCAGGGTACATTCCCCCCTTTAGTTTTTTGGTCAGTTTTTGGGCCCCCCTTTTAAAAGGGCCCAAAGGGGAATTTTTTATTTAAGCGATTCTAAGAGTGGGGCGTATGTGCGTGTCGTTTTCTAAAACCAACATTGTATGAAGGACCCAAAAAAAGCTCCCCCTTTATATTTTAAACATGGCAAAACGTTTACCCGACCCCGCGGGCCCGTGCAGCCTGGAAATAGCTGTTTTTTTTAAAGTGATTCGTTTCCGGAAAATTTTAAATTTGGAAAGAAATTAATTTTTTGAAAATTGGCGAAGTGAACAAACGAATTTCAGGGAAAATTCGAAACCCCTCTAAATCCTGACATTTGTTTTATTGTATGTCAATTTTTTGGGGTCAGAGTAAAGCAGGGCTCAGACCCCGGGTGCTTTAAAACTTTGATGGAGTTGTCTCTTATTCACAGGTGGCACCTGCTTTCCCCCTATTTCCCCGCCATTATTATTATTTTTTATATATTATTTTTATTTTTTAATTATTATTTTGAAATTTAAAAAAATTTTTTATTAAAAAATAAAAATAATAATTAATAATAATAAATAATAAAAAATAATAAAAATAATAATAATAATAATTAATAATAATAATTATTATTATTTTTTTATTAAATTTTTTTTTATTATTAAATTTTTTTTATTATTATTATTAGGGGCCCGTTCAAAACCACTTTTTTTGGGGGCATATTTCACCCGTAATTTTCGGCGTAAGCACGAAATTTCGGGCGAAAACAGCCCAGTCATTACGGTAATCACAGTTCTCTTTGAGAAAATATGGATTAAAGTCTCCTCTTCCCCCCTTGGAAATCCGCCGCGGGGGGGGAATTAATGACCCTTCATTTTCTAGTGGGTAAGGCCCGCAGTAAAGAAATTATGGGGCCGGGGGGGTGACGGTTCCCCCCCCTCTCCCCCCTCCAACCCTTATTTTTTTTTTTATTATTATTTTATTTTATTTTTACTATTTTCCCCGTTTCTATGCCGTTATTCAAAAAAAAATGTCACCCTTTAAACACTCAATGCAGGGCTGACTTTTCTTTGCAGCCCCCAAATTTTTAAAATTAAAAAAATTTAAAAAAAAAAATAAAAACAGATGCAAATAACTTTTAAATGCATTTCCTGTTAATCAAACTAAATTAAATACTAAATACCGTATACTCCAAAATGAGGCTTGAACAATATCTAGCTCATCTTACATTAAATAAAGTTTTTCTCTGAGAAAAATAAAAAATGGAAAAAATGCCGCAATTTTTCCCTTTAAAAGGGGTACTCCCCGCCCTACATATTGGGGGGTGCTCGTTGTACTTTGGAACTTCCCCCTGAAATTTAATAAGAGAGTTTTCCCACCAACCTCTTGTTCAAAAAAAAGATAGGTTTTTTAAGACCCGTTTTCAAGATAGGTGAATCTCAAAACCTTTTCACACGTTTAAAGGCATAGCTATTGAAACTCCCCAATTTATCGTATGGTTTGGGGAAAACCCCCCAAAAATCAAACCACAGGATTTAAAAGTGAAAAGGTAATTTGACAAAAACTCTACGATTTGGGATACTGGAACTAGACTCCCTTTTAAGCAAATAATTCACCATTAATGTTTAATGGTTTCATGATTGTTTTTCTTTTGATTACTTATGTTTGCACTTAGAAAAACTTTTTCAAAATAAACACTTTGAAAAAAAAAACATTCAATTTACCATGAAAAGCAAAAAATACACAGAGAAAACTTTGTGATTTAATCTTCTTCTTCAGAAGATATCAGTTTTAGGAAGAAAAGGAATCTAACCCACATCCAAAAAGTCCAAAAATAACAACCCGGGGAAAAAATTAATAACAAATTTGAAATACTGAAGGGTTTAAGCCTAAGAAATTTGGTCAAGAACAGAATTCTCAATTGGAAACAACAGAAATTGGGAAAAAAAACCCAAAAATTTTATCAAAATTAAATTTTAACAATTTTTTAACTGTGGTCCCTTTTCATTTTTTGGGAAGTGATTTTATTTCCAAAGGGCAAACCACACCAGTCACGGGAAAAATACTATTTTTGAAAAAATTAAAATAAAAGGGGTATCCCATCTTCACATTTACAAATATAGCCCCCATATTGGTCATTAAAGCCTTACTTTAAAATGCTTTTAAAATATCCAACTGTTAAGCAAAAAAAAAGTGCTGTGGGTTCGTCTTTTAAAACCCCGAGACATTGTGGACTTTGCCACCCCCCCTTTTTGAATTTAACAGAAAATGCTGTGATGCTTTGAAACCCTGGAAAATAGAACAAAATCCTGTTTTTTCCCCCAAAGGTTTTAAAAATCACAAAAGGGGGGAATCCCCTTCCCCTGAAGGGCCCCTTTGTGGCATGTCCTGTAGGTATTTATGGTTTCCCATTTCCCTATTTTCACACCTTGGGCATGGAGGGGAAATCTTCCTACAGACAAGCATTAACTCATGGACAATGAAGAACGTCTATGTGAATCGCTTTTATGACTTATGGATATGTTAAAGAGATTTAAGAGCAAATAGTAAAAAATCTGGAAATTCTAAGGTGTTCTCAAACATTGCTATTGTAAATCCTTAATACAAAAAGGTAATATAAAGTTAAAAAGTAAACATCTGACCTTGATAAGAGATTTCACCAGCTCCCCTCTCTTAATGTACAGTAAAGTTCCTATCAAAGGCCAGGGTGTTGGACCTGGAGGTAGGTCACATCTTCTTTGGATTGTGTAATGAGCTGAGTAGATGAATATGCATATAGGGATCAGGATTGCCAACCATAAAGTATCCATGGTCTTTCATAGATGTGCTATGTATGGAAGAAAGCTTTTTATGTAGTCTATATAATACAGGGTGGGGCCAGGCAGACTGTGTACTACTGTACCCCTTATTACATGTTAATACCTGTAAAACTTTGATTCTTGTATTATCAAGTATCTTTAATACTAAGAATTAAAGTCTAGTGATCCAGAATAATCTTTCTATCTAACATCTTTTTTATTTAATTTATTACGTTACTTAATCGCCAAATTTCACAAAGAACAGATGACAAAGCTCAGCTTGATAGTGTAACTGATCATAATTTCAGTCATCTTTTAAAGCAATGCCAAAATCCATCATAAACTCATTTAAAGTTTACGTTTTTCACTCAAAAAACGGACTCTTATGCCACTAAAACAAGAGGCCAAGAAAGTTGGGAACTGTTTTTTAAGTCCTCATACTATAGAAGCATATTAACATTCCATCTGTTTGTCTATAAAAATACATATTCACCTCAGGAAAAGCTTTTCCTGATTAACAAAGTAATGATGCATTTAAGGCAGTGTCTAGGCTAAACTGCAGTCAGGGCAAAGACAAAAAAATCATTGCCCCTGCCACCACCCATGGTCAGTTAATGTTTTGTTCACATGCCAGAATTTCATGACATGAAAAATCCAAAGCAGATACAGCATATAAAATCTGCACAGAAAGGTATAAATGTAGAGCTGAATTTCTCTGAATTTCTTCACCAGCATTAACCCCATTTCAATGGCATTGGGAAATTCTGTACTGCCTGCACTAACACATGAATTTTCCATTTAAATCAATGGGATGAGGACCCCAATCCGTTTTGGATATGAAATTTGATGCAGATTTTGGGCAACATGTATGAAACGGTTTTGGTCTAAAACTTACTTTTTTCCCCATAGGTTTCTATGGGGAAAAGAGTGAGTTTTAGACCAAAACCGTTTCATACATGTGGCCCTTTGTGTCAAATTCCACATCCAAGGAGAGGACAGGCAGCAAGTATGGAAGAGCTCAGTGCCTGTATATACAGATTTATGTACTCACAGACATTTCTTCTATAACTAACAGCAGAGAAACACAATCACTATTCTCACAGCCTGTCATATCATTCGCACAATAGGCATGTAGACTGAAGGGAACTCCTAAATGAATATAATTCGTGGCAAGAAGTCAGACATGTCCTATCATCGACTGTCCTATCCCCAGCCGTTTAACACATTATGTCATTCCAATGAATTAAAAATTTTAAAAAAAAATATATCCATTAAGTAATTTGTTTTTTTACACCCTCTCTGACTTGAGGCATTAATCTTCGCTTATTTTCTCCATCCTGTCCTAATGGTCATAACAACTTGTTCTCAAGCATCCCCCCACCCCTCCCTGCCATATACAGACTGGTGTTGTAGCCCCCTTCTCCATCACAAATAAGCCACTGCTGTAACCACCTCCTCTGTCACATATAAACCAATGTTGTAGTCTCCTCCTCTGTCAAGTATAAACCAATGCTATAGTCGCCTTCTCTGTTATATGTTAACCTCTGTTATAGCCCTGTCAGTCACAAATAGATTGCTACTGTAGTCCTCTTACTCACATATAGCTTATTGCTGTACTCCTATGTCACATATATCCCACTGCTGTATCACCCTCGTTCAGATAAAAACCATTATTTTTGCACCCTGTGGCACATATATCCCACTGCTGTAGCCCTGTGTCATACATAGCCCACTGCTGTAGCCCTCTTCGTCACATGTATCCCACTGCTGTAGCCTCCTATGTCACATTAAGCCCACTTGTGTAGCATTCTGTGTCACATACAGCCTACTGCTGTGGCCCCCTCATTCTCATATAGATCACTGCTGCAGCCCCCTCTGTCACATATAGCGCACTGCTGTAGCACCATTATTCACATATAAACCACTGCTGTAGTCCCATGTCACATACAGCCCACTTCTGTATCCCCAAAATAAATTGCCCACTGTAGACCCCTCTGTTACACACAGCCTACTGCTATAGCCCCCTCAAACATATAGACCACTACTGTAGCCCCCCTGTGTTACAAAAGCCCACTCCTGTAGCCCCATCTCAAATCACCCACTGTATACCCCTCTGTGGCACATAGCCCACTGTTGTAGCCCCCTCAAACATATAGACTACTACTGAAGCCCCTTTGTCATAAATAGCCTTCTGCTGTAGGATTTTGTGTCACACAATACCTACTGCTGTAGCCCACCCGTACACATATAGGCCGTTACTGTAGCCCGCTGTGACACATATAGCCCACTGCTGTAGCACCCTGTTACATATAGCCCACTGCTGTAGCACCCTGTTACATATAGCCCACTGCTGTAGTACCCTGTTACATATAGCCCACTGTTGCAACCACACTGTAACATGCACCCACATGTGAATAACAGAGAAAAAAATAAAAATAAGCCTCACATTTCCTGGTAGTTTTGGGTATTGTGGGGCAGTTAATCCTAACATCCCTGATTTGCTATGCAGTAAAGGGTTAATACCAACCCGCCTGATTCTTTATAGCAGGGGAGTAAAGCCACAATTTCCATTTGTGTAGAGTAGTGAAGGTATAATTTGTGCTTTACTGCTGGTCCATAGCAGTGGAAGGGTTATTGTTAACATCCCTTGTGATATAGGGTTGTGGAAGCGTTAGTGATTGCATCGCTTGTGGTCTAGAGTCGTGAATAGGGTTAATCCATACTTCTCTGGTAGTTAAAATAATATTCAATTATGAAATTAAGGATGAATGTTTCTCAGTAAACTGTTGAATTATGTTTTCCTTAAGTAGAGTATTAAGGAGGTGGCGGATACAAGATGTACTTAATATTTTAATTAAAGCTTTACATTTCATGTTATTAAACAAGTTGTAAATATCCTCAGGGTTTAAACACTTCTCAAGACTATTTTGTGAGAATTGATAGCATCAGATAGCATTATACTTTATCTTGGTTTAATTAATTTAATTGGTTCCAGACAAGTGGTATGAAATGTCTTCTTACTGAAAGGTTTGCAAAGGAATTACATTTTATTAGAAAATTTCCTAGGGAAAACATTGGTTTTGTGTCTGAAATTATTAAAGGAACACTCTCCAAGTTAAAATGATGGTATGCCTAGTGCAGGGGCTACTAAATATGAAATCGAAATATGGCTGAATACCTGGCTACTATGGCCACCAATGCTTGGTGGCCTCCTGCACTAATCTGGTCACTATATGGATGCATACATGATGCAATTATTCTCTTGAAGGAGCATCAACAACTTAACAGCTTTATACTTAGTCAAGGTTTTACTATGTAAACCTATACATTCCTCCTTCCACAGGGTTTTTATTCGTGGAGAAGGTGTGTTACGTGCTTCTTTCAGATGTGCCGAAACTATAAACTGACTTCATTTTCTTTGCTGTTTTTCTTGACCTATGTCTGTGCACTGTATTCATACTGACTGACCTTGTACTGAATGGTTATGCTTTTCTTACATCATTGTGTACCCCTCACCTGTATACAGTACCTTCTACAATTAACTAGTAGTTGTTATCAAATATTACACCAGCAACAGGATCTGGACATGCCATACACTAAACAGAATATCCTTGAGAGGGGAAATATAAGATGAAGATTCAAAATCCCTTAGACTGCAACCATCAATTTGTTCCTTTAATGGGGTTGTCTCACCATACTGTTTCACGGAGTCATAACCAGCTTCAGATGCACACTTCCTGGTCAGGCTGTGAGTGGTTCTACAGCAGTGATTGGCATATTAGATCTGCTATTCCTACCTGTGCCTGTTAGAGTGAGATGAATGCTGGAGGTTTATAAACTGCAGTGCAGACTACAGAACTCTAAAGCGTTAAAATGTGTCATTGACCTCGATAAAGAAGCTCCTGTGGTACTGATAACACCCAGCAGAGAGTGATTCACTATGATTGAAGATAGACTGCTGGAGCAATTAGAGCAAAAGGAAGCAGAGAGAGATGGTCAGTAACCTAGAGAAACTTGTGTACACCAGCAGCATATAAAATCTTTATCTCCTAAACAAAGACAAATCAGAAAAATAATGCATTTGGTAATAGTATTTGTTTACATTTTCCTGCTGAACTCTTCTATCTACCTGGCCCCTGCTTCTTCTTCCTTTGCCCCTCTCCTTCTCCTATGAGCTACCAGGTTAATGGGGTGCCCATAGCCTGTTTTCCTCCCTGCCGGCTGCTGGAAGGAATGATCCCATATGCTGAAACAAACTGCATGCCTTTACATTAGTCTATAGATAATTCCACAGCACACACAAGAGCAAAAGAAGGTTTTTGATTTTGTGTCAATCTTTATATAAATCAAGTGAAGGTAACTTTTTTACATGGACAATATATACAGCTTAATTTTCCATATATAAGTTTACATGATTTTGCATATTTTTACATGATTCTGTTACACAATGTAGTTTTGTGACAAGAGAGAGATGTGATTGTTTCGGTTGGTGACAACCTTTTTCAATAAGATCACCTAGCGAGCTGATGCCTGAGGAAATATAGGCTAAAGAATGTATGGAGTGCTATATAGAAGAGTTATGCTGTGGGACCGCAGCAATATCGATATTGTGGTGAATGCTGGAACTGATGTAGGTGAAAGGGCGCAAGTTGCAGCCAGGAAATGAGAGAGCGCGGTCCTGTACATTACATTAAACAGAACTCAACTCAGAACTCCACTTAATGTAAAGTTCTCCAAAATGGTAGGTTTCTTTTGTAAAGCCAGACAGACACACAGGTTTTTAAAGAAATAAAACAAAACATTCGTATTCAGCTCTTTGTGATCTGTAGTCCAATGGTCTATAGAGACCTGTGTGTTAACTGTACACTGCTATGTATTTCTAGCAAAATCCAACCCAATTTACTCTGCAGTGTAATATTGTTGCTCCCCCCATCCTCAAATATTTGGGGCCCGGGGTTTGGGATGGATGCAAACTCGTTTGTGTACCCCATCCACTTCTGTATCAGGAAGTGTCAGTTTCAACTTTATTCCTGAAGTTTCTTTTAAGGATATCTTAGTTTTTGCAATTCAATAATAACCAGCAGAGAATGTGTTAACTAATCAGTTTAATACATAAGAAATAATATAAAATTCTACAATGATGATAGAAAATCTGTATCAAACAAGTAACAGAACAGCACAGAAATATTGGCCAATAAATGAAATGTAACAAAACAATACAATAACAAAACTAAATAATGATCATTACTAGCAAATTGAGGCTACAACAACAAAGAGAGGTTACTTAGCTGATGTTATGCTTATGGTCGTCCGCATATCCTTTTCACGTCTTTTCCAGAAAACGAGTCCCGTGCCTACATTAAATAGGGTTTTCTGATCACGTAGCTGCGTAAGGAAAGATTTGGTTCTGGGCACATAGCATCACGCTAGTCCACAGAAGAGACTGTAAATTCTCTCTGGCTACAGGGTCTTCTTATACTTAGTCTCTGAGTGGCCGGCATATGTGATTCTCTATTGATTAGTCACGGAATAATTGTTCATATGTGACTTAGGTTTTCTCATGCCAATTTCCCTGGGAATATTAGTGGTTCTCACCCATTCTATATGATATTACCCGCTAACCATCTGCCTCCATATGAATATTCCCAGCATTATTAAACAAATGTATATTTATGTAAAGGCTTTCTCACACTGACAGTACAAGGTTTTTTTGCCGTCCACCTGCTGAGACCAAACCACCCTCAGATGGGTGTTTAGCATCTCAAAACGCTCTGATGTATACCAAAGCAAAAAATGCACAAAAGACTTATGTTTCTGGAAAAGCACTGAGGTATATACCGTTAATTCATTTATATCTATACACCTCTTATCCATATCTATCTATATCTATCGATCAATGTATCTACACATCTTATCCATATCTATCTATATCTATCGATCAATGTATATCTACACATATTATATATATATATATATATATATATATATATATATATATATATATATATATATATGTATATACATAGCACATAGCTTGTGTATTGTCTTTGGTTTTAAATAAATTGGGCTTGAGTCTGCTCAGCTGATGTTCCCTTAAGAAACTTGAATATCAAAAAAGAGATAAAGGGCACCTTTCTAGCATAGTGGAAAAAAATAAGAGACTTCTCTTCAGCTCTTATCAGGTCTATGCTTACCATGTACCTTCAATCTCTGAACAAGGTAAACAATAGCAAGTAGTCCTGCTTCAACTCCAACCACACTCTACTATGTAACACTGAGCAAAACCAAGGCCTCAATGGAGGTGGATACCTTTAAAGCAGAGTAAGCAAAAGTTCCAAAACATGGTCCTTCATGGTAAGGAGTTTCAATGGTGCTGGACAACACAAGAAACAGGCAAAGAATGTCAACCTAGAGTAATATGTAAACACCAAAACTCAAATGAAATTCTGACCATAGTTCACTCACCTGCTGTACTATGCAGTGAGCCACATAGCAATCATAGGTGGCTCTCGAAGTAAGTAGCATGTATTTATTAACCATCCCCTTGTACAACCAACATGCATTGGGAGGACAATTCAGATGTACAATGGAGGTTTCATATCAAATTCAAATTGGGGGGAGGGGCAGTCAGGGTTTCATGAACAGAAGGGTGCTCCCAAATAAATAGCAATTATCAGCCTAGTAACAGAATAAATAGTTTATTTACCACCAATATAAAAAAGTAACAAACAGGAGGCGCGATTGACAGTTAAACAGGATGCGCCGGACCGAGCGCAGCTGGGGGAAGGCGCAGCATGACCCCGCACGCAGGGACGTGCGATGTATGCTGGCGCCGGTAGGCGGAGTAGGGGGAGGAGGCTAGCTGGCGCTGGAATCCCGCGAATTCAGTCGGCGTGGCGCTGGGCTAAGGTAAGGATGGGTGCCGCACTTCTCTCCCGTGACTTCCTCATGGCGTCTGTGCAGGAGCTCCTGGAAGAGCTGCGGGCCGCAGCAGAGTCACGCGGGCCGTAATGGCTTTGTGACCAAATCAGTGGGCTGCTGGCCAAGCCATCTACCCCGGGCACGGTGGTGGTGGCGTCTGATCGTGTGCAGTGGCAGAGGACTGCGAAGTCTGGATCAGAGCATAGTGGGTGACGAGCCAGGCCACCACAGAGCTCAGACATATCGCAGCGGGCCCACTGCAGTTGCAGGAGCCCATCCAGGGACCCTTTTACAGTATTGCGCACCCCTCTCGGGCCGGTAGGAATCTATCTAGACAGGCGGACTCAGCGGGGGACACCAGGCCCCGGAAGTCTCTCAGCCTTCGGTTTGTGGTGGTCGCCCCTGTCGACATACTGGCAGTCATCATGGCAGTTTCGCACAACGATTCTCCGGTCAGAGGAGCTGCCAGTCACCGGGACACTCTGAGCGCTCCCCTCCGGGAAACGCGTCAGGAAAAAAACAATGGGGCTACAGATCGCGGGCGGCATTCGACTGGCTCTTCCATTCCACTTCCTGCTTCGGGAGAGCAAGGGTCGATTGGGCTGGGATCGTTATTGGGATCGCACGCATCACCACTCGGGTGGATGCTTTCCGGACTCCCGGAGGAGTTTCGTCGGTCGGGGGTCCCACCACAAGAGGAGAAAGCGTTGTCGGAGACATCGGTTGCTGGCACGGGGGTCAGCAGACGCCTCTCCGATAGTCTGCAGGACTCCAGCATGACAGCTGGTGGGTTTACTGCACCCGCGCAGCCAGGTGAGCATGGGTCGTTCTCTGTGTTTCCCTGTGTGATTACTGAAAGTGGAGTTGGGGGTGCCTGGGGTGTGATGGGTGAGGGGATGTGTGGACTAGGGGCTACCCCTGTGGATGTTTCGGAGGTTTGGAGTTTGTTGGGTACGGTCAAGGAATTGTTAATCTGCTTGGGTGGAGCGGGGTCAGGTGGAGTGTCTCTGCAGGATGCTTGGGTTCAGGTGTTGCAGCCAGCAGGGAGCGCAGTGGTGACCCCTGACCAAGCAGGGGAGCGATCAGTGGGTGCAGGGGACATGGGTAATGGTGAGCTGGTGAAAGAGTGGGAGATGGATGAGGTGCATTTGGATGCTAGAGCTAAAGGGGAAGTTTATGTCTGCTTTGAGGGTCCGTTGGGTACGCACCTTAAGCAGGAGGTAAAGGAGAAAATTTGGAAGGATGAGTATGTGAAAATATTTTCCCTGCTCCCTCTGGAGAAATGTAATCTTGGTAAGGTGAACAAGGAGGAGGAGGAAAAGCGTCGGTAGTGGCTCATCCCCCAAATTTTCTAACTGGCTGCAGGCCTTCGTTATCTTGGCGAGTGTGGTTGGGGAAAAAGCGCCAGAGCATTGCTTGGCACTTTTTGGTTACATGGAAGCTATTGGGGAGGCTCATAGGGTTTATGGGGGGTTAGCTTGGCTGCGGTATGACGAGCAATTTCATCAGCGAAAAACGATTGTTTGTGGTTAAGGGTCATGACGCCAACTAGGTTCGGCTCCCCCTTTTCGGGAGGGGCCGGCTCGTCCGGCAATGGTAATTTCTCCGGTGGAGCCGGTGGTTCACGTTCAGCGTCGGAAAGTCAGAAGGGTGTGTGTGTTTAATGACAGCCAGTGCAAGTACGGGGCCAACTGCCGCTTCCGGCACATTTGCTCTTTCTGCAGAGGGTCCTCCCATGGGGCAGCCAGAAGTTTCAAGAAGGGGAAAAGTAGAGTTTCTGCAGCAACTAGCCAAGGGAGTGACTCCGGTGAAGCTGGTAGAGATGGAACCGTTTCTAAGTAGATTTGAGAACCAGAAGATGGCGCATTTGTTGTCTCCCTTTTTTTTTCTTTATATGGTTTTAGTATTCTGGCTCCAATACATACGGTCCCTTTAAATTTCAGGGATTTGAAGTCGGCCTATGATTATCCTACAGTAGTTAGTGACAAATTGTTTAAGGAAGTCACGCTTGGAAGGATGGCGGGCCCGTTTAGTTCTATGCCTTTTCCAGACTTGATAGTTTCCACGATGGGAGTTGTGCCCAAGAAAGAACCGAATAAGTTTAGGCTAATTCTCATCTTTCATTTCCTAAAGGGCAGTCAGTTAACGATGGCATACCTCCGGACATGGGTTCTGTGGTGATATGGCGCTATGGCTTATGAGTCTGCACGGGCACAGGTCTTTGATAGCTAAAACATATAGTGAATCCGAATTCCGCTTGTTGCCAGTGCACCCCGAAAGCATGCGACTTTTGGGTTGTTGTTGGGTCGTCTTCGGTGATTCATTACCTCGACAACTTCTTTTGTGTGGTTCCAGCAGATTCATTGATCTGCCTTTAGCTTTTGAGGACGATTTAATGGATCTTCGGGCGGTTTGGGGTCCCTTTGGTGCCCGAAAAAATGGTTGGGCCTTTGGCGGTTTCTTGGGCAACTGTATAGATTCGAAGAAAATTAAGTGCAGGTTACCAGAGGATAAGTTGGAGTCGTTGCAGGCGTTGGTTCGACGCTCATATTGGTTACGGAAAATACCGTTGAGGGACTTGCAGTTACTTCTCAGGAAGCTGAATTTTGCTTGACGAATTATGCCGTTGGGATGGGTTTTTTTTGTTGCTGGTTGGCGAGTGCAACGGCGGGGATTCGCACACCTCATTTTGTGCAGTTGACAAGTGAACTTCGGGAAGATCTGTGGGTTTGGAATGAATTCCTTACACAATACAATGGGCGCTCCATTATTTTGAGTGAGTCAGTGTCCAATAGGGAGAAAGATATCTTTATGGATTCGGCCGGTAGTGCAGGCTTTGGGGCCTATTGCGGGGGTTGCAGGGCTCGTGTGCAGGGCCTTGGTCGGCGTCTTGGTTAGCCTCGAATTTGGTGTCGAAATTGGTGTTGCTGGAATTGTTTCCTATTGTGGATGCAGTAGAGTTTTGGGGGGATCGGTTTCGGGACAACAAGGTTCACTTTCACTGCAATAATTTAGGCGTGGCACAAGTAATCAACAGTCTGTTTGCCTCTTCCCCTCAGGTTGTGCGACTGCTGCGGCACTTAGTTTTGAAGTGTTTGTCCCTGAATGTGTCGTGGCGGAGCATGTGCCGGGAGTGGAGAATTCCATAGCTGATTCACTTTCTCGCTTTCAGTGGGAACGATTCCGCCCCTTGGCTCCAGGAGCAGCAAGCTAGGGCGAAGAATGTCCTCTTCAGCTTTGGAACATGGTCTGTGGGAGGCAGGGCACCTGATTCAAGGTTCTTTGGCTGTAGGGACATGGGTGACTTATGCGGCGGCTTGGAGGTCATGGGTCGTTTGGGTGGAGACTTTGGGAGATGTGGTAAGAGGATACGGTTGGGGCTCTTTTGTGTTGTCTAGTTTGGTCGGTGTTGAGAGTTTCTCGTTTTCTCGCAGGGGTAGCATTTGGTCTTAAGCTTCGCTGCCAGCGGGAAGCTACAAAAGATTTTGTTGCAGCGTGGGCTTTCTTTGGTTTCAGGACTGGGAGGAGCAGTAGTTCGTCATGGCATTTCAGCTGTTGGAGCGCCTACTAGGTCAATTGGTGTTGGTTTGCCGGTCACGCTTTGAGGTTAGGTTTAGTTTGTTTTTTCCTCTGGCCTTTTTTGGGGCCTTGCGGATTGGGGAATTGGTCTCTCCAACCAGGGCGAGAGCGGGTGGTTTATTAGTGGGCGATGTCCTCTTGCTGGGGGACAAATTGGAATTTACCTTTCGTTGTTCAAATACAGATCGGTTCATGAAGGGCCGGAGAGTGGTGTTGGGTTGGGTACTTGGGGCTATTTCATGCCCTGTGGCGTGCTTGGGGGTGTTTTTGGGGATGAGAGGACCGGCTCCGGGTCCCCTTCTCTGTCACGAGGATGGTTCGTTCCTGTCACGTTTTCAGTTTACGGCTGTCTTTCGGCAGTGTTTGGTAGGGCTTGGTCTGGATCCCAGGAGTTTTGCCCCCATTCATTTTGCATAGGGGATGCAACGAAAGCTGTAGTTGGGGGTTTGTCCCCGGATTTTGTCCGTAAGATTGGTAGATGGGAATCGAATAGGTATCGATTATATGTTCGCCTACTTTTGGTTTGAGGCTTTTTTGTGGGGGACGTCGGTTCTTCTTTTTTTTTTTCTGCTGTTATGTTTTTGTTTTTCTTCTTTGTGTTTTTCAGGAGGCCTGTTTGGTCTGGATCCTGGGCCATTTATTTGTCCACTGGGGCGCCAGGAGAGCCGATGTGCGACTGGATGGACGGCAACTGGGGTTTCCACGAGAGGTCGCCGTGATTCGTTGGATTGGAAGGAGGGGCATGATGTGGTCCGGAGTCATATCAGAGTTCTTCAGGGTCGTCAACCTTGATAGGCCTCCGAAGATCCTGGTTGTCCACACTGGAGGCAACGTCGAAGGAGTGCGTACTGCTCGTGAGTTGTTAAGAGACAAGAAAGCTGATTTGTTGAGGTTATGGGTTTCGTTTCCGGGGTTGGTGGTGGTTTGGTCTGATATGGTGTATCAGCATTACTGGAGGGGTGAAAGATCAGTGGATTGGTTAAATAGGGCTTGTATAAAGGTAAACAGGGTGATTGGGGGTTTTATGGCTCGGAATGGGGGGCTATTTGGAATTTTTGGTTAAATGATGGAGTGCATCTGAACACCATGGGGCTAGACCTGTGGGTGTTGGGACTCCAGAAAGGTATAGAGAGAGATTTGGGGCTGGTGGGGGATTCGCATGCATGAGGTGTCATGTCATGCTCTCTGTGGCAGTAGGGGTTCTTGGAGTTGGTGGTACAAAATTGGTCTGAGGGGTCATAAGGAGGTTGATTACCTCGGTTTATGGTGGATTAAGTTTGGTCTGGCAAAGATGGGGGGCTCCTGTAGGGTAAAGTCCTTGGGAGTTGGTAAGCACTGGTGCCATTAATATGACTTTGGTTCCCCTGAGCCAGTGGGCGCGGCTGGGGGTAATAGTCGTAACTTTTAATATTTGGTTGCCAGATCTTTAGCTTCAAGGACCCCTGCCCCATTTCTGGAAAAGTGTGTCGGATTCTGGATGGTTTTATTGGTTGGTGGTTTCGGTTTCATGTTTTGGCACTATTAGTGTCAGTATTATTTCTAGGATTATTACTTTATTCTGTAATATTTACAGATGGTTATTTATATGTATGGTTTATGAATAAAGTTTACAATTTTCTATATTATTTCAATGTTTTGTTTGTTTGTTAATAAAATGGCTGCTGTGGCCAATTTAATCCAACCCGTTTCATGTCATTCTTTTAGACAATAAGGGGTGGTTGGGTTGATAGAGGAATAGAGGTCTGCGGGTGGCGTAAGCAGCGGGTTCGGTTAAAGTGGATTGTTGGTGAGGTATCGGGGGGTTGCATACTGCACGTACTCTGCGGTGCTTTAGGGTCATGCTTCCTCAGGCCTATGACAAAGCAACAAAAGCTAACTTAACACTTTATCCCTTAATTATTGTGTTATATGTGAAAGAGGAAGGAGATATGAGCGGTAGTCTTATAAGGCACCAGAGCCCAGGTGAGACCTCTCCACCCCATATAACTATGCCCCTGTTCATACCCTGTGTTCACTTGAAATAACTCTGCTCCTCACTCAGCATTCATTGATTAAAATCATTTTATGTACAGAACATGACAAGTTGTTTTCCCCAGGCATTATTGCATACAAAACTTTTATATCATTTACTTTATCACTCTTTTGAAGTCTGCATGGCAAAGTCTCAGTCTTATCAGAAATATGCAAAATCTCTGCCAAACATGTAACATGACTTAAAGGGAATGTGTCATCAAAAATGACTCATTGTTTAATTCACAGTTTTATGTTAAACACATATTTTAGGATTTTTTTATTTTTTTTATTTTACATATCACTTTCAGTATTTTTTAATAATTCTTAAGTCCTACAGTTTTAACTTTGGCCACTAAGACTTTCTTGCCCTGCTTTAACAGCAGCAGAGAGATACTTTACAGCAGCTTCATGCACATAGGAGCCTTAAGACTGACTCAGTTCCATGGAATTCTATAGGAGAGACTTCTAGGCATGCTCTGTGACATGGGAAGAAGTCACTGTGCAAGCAGTTGAGAGGGGGAGCTGTGACATCTCCTCCTGTGACTGGTGGATCCTGTGTTATCTATACACATTGGTGTCTCCTTTCAGTTTGAACCTGCTTGTGCTAATATTGAGCAGACTACTGCAAATCTCTCTCTACAGAACAGGAAGTGTCAGACAATCATTAGGCTTAGTTGCCAAAGTGAAAACTGCAGGACTTAAGCATTGTTAAAAATATTGAAAGTCATATGGAAAATAATAAAAAAAAAAACATAACCAAAAATTCCAAAAATATGCGTTTAACATAAAAACGTGTGTTAAACAATAAGTAATTTTTTGATGACACATTTCCTTTAAGTTTTATACATGATTTACACATCAATCAGAATATTTTCTTAGTCTCTTAGGCTTTTCACAATGTCTTGGACTTTCTAGTTAGAGGACAATCAGGTGAACATCCAACTGCTCTTTGGCATCTATCTCAGAAGTGACTGCTGCCATGTTTGGCTTCTATATCACATCACTGCGCTTCTGTAGAAGTGATTTTTTTATTTTTAAAAAAACAGTTCACCCTTAAACTTCCTGAGACTTATCTGGTTGTTTACCCTTAGCAATAGCACTCTCACTTCTAGACATCCAAAAATCCAAAAATCAAGAGCCTTTTGTTTTTCTTAAAATTGCTTTTCATTTGATTTCCAAAAATAAAATTAAAATTACAAGTATATCACACAGAAAAGTAATTACATAATATAAAAGTTACAGCTTTGCAATCACTGTTAGCCATAAGGAACATACTTGAGAAGATGAAGTAAATGACTGTTTAGGAAAGCGTCCTAAATAAGAATTGGTAGATCATTCCAAATCAAACTTCCTTAAAATTTTTCGGAGTACCGTGAATCTTAGAGAAGGAATCAAACTACCTTTTATTCAGTGAGAGAGAAAAAAAAGAGAAATAAATGAAGTAACAAATATAATCCAATATCATGAATATGTGCTGGGTGGAATTTTTCAACTATCCATTAGCGAACCGCTTACATCTAGAGGGACATCAAAGGAAGTTTCCAAGTTACACAATGTGTCAATAAGTGTATGTCATATAAGGACTAGGAATAGAGATCGGTGAATTGATTCTAACGAAGTGAAATTCGTTTAGAATTTCAGGAAAATTTCGATTCTGAACGAAGTCGAAGTTTGGGGTGATTTGCGGGAACGAAGCGTGTTTTTAATTGATAAAATGGCTGCGAGCACATGGTTTTACATGGGGCAAAGAAGTCTGGGAGGAAGAAGGGCATAGCCTACATGACATGTGCGGAGATTAAGCCAATCAGAGACAGGCGGGATTCTGTGACGTCACCGCACCATATAAGTCCGGGCCGACGCTGGCAGCTCACACCGCTCTCACTGTGCTGTGTAGGGAAGGTGCTGCCACTGCTGCTTATGATATCTGGTACTAAAGAACTCACTTTTATACAGCGATTTTTTTGGTGTCACAGCTTTTAATTTTTGGTTGCTCATTTATTTTGCGCAATTTAGATCCAGGGGTTAATTAAGTGTTGTTCTCTGTTGGTTCACTAAAAGAAACTTCTTTTTCAACCGCCAAAAAAGAAATTTTGCCTGTAAGCATAATTTATATCCAAAAGTTAAATTTCAAGTTTTTCTGTTGTTATTTCCCTAAAATACACGCTGTTTTAAAAAGCTACAAAGCTGGTAATTGTTGGGAGCATATTTCCTTTTGCGCAATTTATATCAAGGGGTTACTAAGTATTTTTCTGCAGTTGTACTTAGTAAAAGAAATGTTGTTTTTCACTGCCAAAGAAGAAATTTTGCCTGTAGCATAATTCATATCCGAAGGTTAATTACAAGTTTTTCTATTTCTTTGTTCTAGAGATGGGCGAATTTCCCGAAATTCGTTTCGTTCACTTCGTCGAATTTCTCGGCAAAAAATAACTTCGTCAATGAATCAAAGTTAAAAAAACAGCTATTTATTCAGGCTGCACAGAGCCTGCGGGTGCTGTAGAACGTTGTGCCATGCTTAAATATGCAGAGGGAGCTTTGGTTTGGTCTTCATACAATGTTGTGTTTAGTATGACACGCACAGACGCCGCCCGCTTTAGAATCGCTTCACAAAAAAAATTCCCTGGGCATTAAAGGGCAAAACTGACCAAAACAACTGAAGCGGGAATTGCCTGATAAAGTCATGCCAGAGAAAGCTGGAAAAAAACAAGCTGAGAGCTCAGGTGGGCAACATTGAATGACAGAGAGGTAGGTGAACTGTGCTAGCTCACACAGCATGAAGGAGTACAGAGTTGGCACAAATGACATTCTGGACGGTGGCGAAAACAAGCAATGAGGGTCACAGAGTGGCACAATATGACACAGTGTGAAGGTCCACGGCACAGCAGCATAGGAGGGCAGACAGTGGCACAATGACAGAGTGTGTAGGTCACGGCCATCTAGCCCAGAAGCAGCATGAGGTCAGACAGTGGCACAATGAACACAGTGTGTAGGTCACAGCAGCAGCCACAGCAGCACCATTAGGTCAGACAGTTGCACAATGAAACAGTGTGTAGGTCACGGCAGCAGCCACAGCAGCAGCAGGAGGGTGCAGACAGAGGCACAATGGACACAGGTGTGTTAGGTCACAGCATCAAGGCCACAGCAGCACATGAGGTCAGACAGTGGCAAATGACATTCTGGAGGGTGGGCAAAAACCAGGAGTAGGCCAAAGGTGGCAAATGACACAGTGTTGAGTTTACGGCAATCAACAGCAGCAGCATCAAACCCCGCCCCAGCATGAGGTTTCAGGACATTGGCAGCAATGACCTGATGTGTAGGTCACGGCAACAGCCACAGCAGTCATCATTAGGACAACAGGGCACAATGACACAGTTTGTAGGTCACAGCAGCAGCCACAGCAGCAGCATGAGTCAGACATGGCGACCAATGACACAGTGTGTATGTCACTGCAGCAGTCAGCGATGATGTCAGGCAGTGTCACATGACATTCTTGAAGTGGCAAAAACAGGAGTAGGCCACAGAGTGGGACAATACACAGTGTGGAGGTTCACAGGCATCAGCCACATCAGCAGCATGAGGTCAACATTGGTGCACAATGACACAGTGTGTAGGTCACGGCAAGCAGCAGCATGGAGGTCCAGGCCAGTGGCACAATGAATTTTCTGGAGGTGCAAAAACAGGAGTAGGCCAAATAGTGGCACAATGACACAGTTTTGAGTTGACGGCATCAACAGCATCAGCACATGATTGTCTAGACAGTGGCACAATGACACAGTGTTGTAGGTCACAGGCATCAGCCACAGCAGCACATTAGGCCAGATATCATTGGCACATTACACAGTGTTTAGGTCACAGCACAGCATTAGGTCAGACAGTGGCCCAATGACACTGTTGATGTAGGTCACGCAGCAGCATCATGAGGTCAGTCAAGTTGGACAATGACATTCTGATTTTTCAAAAACAGGAGTAGGCCACAGATGGGACAAAGACACAGTGGTGTAGGTCACGGCGCAGCCACAGCAGCAGCATGATGTCAGACAGTGGCACAATACATTGCTGGAGGTGTCAAAAACATGAGTAGCCACAGAGTGGGGACAATTGACACAAGTGTGTGAGTCACGGCAGCAGCCATCAGCAGCAGCATGAGTTCAGACATGGGCACAATTGACGACATTGTGGAGGTGGTGCAATTACCAGTCCCCTGGTAAAGATGGTTGGTGGCAGCTTGAGAAACTGTCATCAGATGTGTCGCATCAGGCCGGGTGGCGGCATCAGAATAGTGGCTGAAGCCAGGGTAGTTTGAACCAGACTCATTTCTCACAGTTTGGGGTGAGGCGTCATGGCTGATGTAGTCTGACGCCTAAGCATTGGTGTGTGGAAATCCTTGCCGGATCCACGCCTGATTCCAACTTGACAAAAGGTCAGTCGTCCACATTTCCCGTGGACAAGCGGGTTCGCCTTGGGGAAACGATGGCCCCCGCCGCACTGAACACTCCGCTCTAGATGCCCACACTACTGCCGGGCAGGACAGCTTCTTCCACTGCAAACTCGGGCAAGTTGCGGCCTACACATCCAGTTTGGCTGCCCAGTAGTCCCAGTGGATCTTTCTAACTGGGGTGAGCAGAGTTCTGTCCAAGTAGGCCACCACCTGTTGGTCAGGACTGCTCCAGGTCCTGCTGCTGCAGCTGGAGACTACCATCTCACTAGGCGTGATGAAGTGACGCCTGCTCATCAGTGCTCCAGACTTAGTTTAACTGCTGATGGAGCTGGTACTCCTCCTACCCTCGACCCCCCCACCTTCTCCCATCAGCCGCACAGTAGTACTGAGCGCTGAGAACTCTCCCGTCAGACCTATCAGAGGAGGAGCGATTGCCACACATAGGCAGCGGCCTAACTGATTACGGAGTGATTTCCCTATAGTATTTGAGTTTGTCCTCCCTATCAATAGCTGGAAAAAGGCTCCCATATCGGACCGTTAGACGAGGGTCCAATAGGGTGGAGAGCCATAAGTCATCCCTCTGCCGGGATGCTGACTAGTCGGCTGTCACTAGCCAGGCAAATAAGCATGCTGCGGGCCCACTGCACAACTGACTCCGAGGGCTTCCTCCTCATTTCAACTGTATACTGCCATGACGGTGTTTGGTGTCAATCTGCCTCGTCTTCCTCATCTCCATCCACCTCCCCAGCTCTCCTACTCACTCCTCTCTTGTCACCGGGGTAGAAAATCCACTCATTTCACACCAGACAATGCTTTCTGCTCCATGTCCTCCTCCTCCCTCCACCTCCTCCTCCATTTCAGTCCCCACCCGGAACTCTGTGGCAACGAATGTTATCGCCACGTCTCCAGTCCCCTGCCCAGACAGATTTTTCGAGCAATCTGTTCCAGGACCATGAAGCATGGAATGACGTTATCACTGCCCGTATGTACTGGCGACTGACAAATAAAGTGGCCTCCTCGAATGGCCTCAACAACGGCAGTGTCACGCATGAGCTGGCCACTGGCTGACATCAAAGTTACACAGGTGAGTACTTCTGTCTGCCTGGATCATCAAAAAATGGGGGGGGTTAATGGCCTTTCCTCTGTTCTTCACAGTCGGTCCCAACATGTGCATGCGGAATTCCAACGGGTGGAAACATCGCATCATCAGAGTGTATTGGGGGAGGCGTTTCTGCCGCTGCAAACTCGAGGTAGGGTGTCCTTGGCTTTGTACGAATGGATAAAGTGCATGCACAGTTTCACTGGCCATTTTCAGAATGTTCTGAAGAACGTGTGGAAGACTTCAGGAACCTTTTCACAATCCAGATTTGAACACATGCGCCATGCAGCGGCTAATGAACCTATCCTTTCCTCTGTGCAGCGCGGACACCATGTTCCTCCAATTGTCCGTCACTCATGTTCCGATTTGCAGTTGGCGTGGAGAAAGCCCACACATAGATTTCTTGCTGCTGGACGCTGACTGGTTCCTGCCCTGTTTGACTTCGTTCGCCGAGGCAAGCCAGGTGTAGAACTGCGTGACCCAACCGCTGTGCCCTACACATGTGTATGATGGAGCAGTCTTGTGGAGGCTGAGATGGTGGTGTGGTGGAGGAGGGAGGAGGAGGGCGGACAATTGGCGAGGAGCAAGCATGTTTGACAGACGAGGAGGGAGAAAGCGGCGCTCTGTCCAAGTTGTTGGTGTGCCTGGGCCGGAACACAGATTCACTCCAGTGGGCCCGGTAAAGGACATTGTACTGGCCCTGACTCGTAGTTACAGCTCCAGACTTCCTGCGCTGGAGCCGTGCACTCTTGGAACAAACCAATAAGCTTAAGGAACTGGCCCACACCAATCTGGTTCTACATATTGTACTGAAGTGATTGTACTCTGCCTTTTTTGGAAAAGAAATTACGGCTTGAACTCACCGAAATCTCGGCTCGTCACAAGCCATTAGTTCTCTGATTGGTGCAAGAGTCCACCATTTGATGGGAGGGACTGCAGTACAACAGAAATTGGACAGGACACGGTCAGCTGCTGCCCTTAGGATGGTTGGAACGCATACGTTGTCTCTTTGCAATCGCCCTCGCTGACGACTGTTGGCGCCATGAGTAGCGAGGAGCAGGAGCATCTGGACGCGGGGATGATGTCAATGAAGAACAGCTCCCTTCTGCAGAGGTGGTGGAGCCTTGACTGAATGCAATGGCATGCTTGCCACTAGGCGCTGCTGCTGTGCTGTTGCTGCGGCGGCGGATGGACCAACACATCTGAGCCAACGGTTTCTCCCAGGACACCGTATGGGTAACCGGCTGCATGTGTTGACGCACGGGCCGTGGTGCCAACGTTATGCTCCCAGGCCAAGCTTCATCTTTCTGCTTACCAGATCTACATATACCCATATTCGGGCTCCACCGTGTCTTAGCAAAGGAACTGCCACACCCTGCCGAGTATCGGATTTTAACCGCCAACTCACCACACTGAGTGACTACTTACTGCCTCCGCTGCCTGTCGATGATCCCCGTGCCGCTACTTTTTGACCTCTGCGAAGCGGGTTTTTTACCCCGTGGTCGATTGGCTCCCTGACCTCACAACGCTGCTATCCTGCTGCCGTCACGGCCACACGACCCACTTGCTGGCTGCGCCGCTTGCCTGACCCATCTGAACGCCCTCTCTCCTGATTGATGATGAAGGCCCTTGCGCACCCGGCTCCCAAGTGGGGTCGGCTAATCAATCATCTATTTGTGATTTCAACGTCACTCTCTCTGCTGTCCACTCATCACCGGCTCTTGGTATGCAAGAGGCGCTGACCTCTCACAACATGACCTCCCATGGCCACTCTCAACATCTATACTTGGTCCGCCTACTGCAGGAGCAGCAGGGGAATTGGCCCCATTTCTTCGCTTCCTAAGTAGCTGCTGACTGCCCTCCTCAAATTGTTCATCCTCGCTATAAAAGTGGCGCTGAGCCCAAGACCACATAGTATAGATCTCTGCTGAGGGAACCGAAATGGAGTACAGAGGTGGGATGAGGACAGTGAGGGCATAAGCTGAACCCGTTTCCCGGTCCATGCCAACTAAGGGTTGTTCTGTACTTCCCACCGACTCTTAGCTTGGCTGGGGATCGTCCAGATGTCATCTGGGAGAAGTGTATGACCTAGTCAAACAATCAAGTAACCAATGGGTTGCTAGTCGTATCACGCCGCTAGAATTTCAGCGTCAGTTTTGGCCTCACGCTGAGTGACCCCCTGCTGCGACGTCCCCTTCTGTGGCTGCGACCTGCTCAGGAATGTTTGTGCCTCTGCCACTCGCAGGGTGAAGAGCCTGCCATCTCTCTTCTGACAACTATTTGTTCTAAAATGTACAACCACTGTTTGATGAAGATATCTGTATATGATAAATACACACCCTGTATTTGACGTCCAAATGAACCCACCTAAGAAGCTTGGTAACCCTTGTTATACAATTGCGCTCCACACAAATTGGCAGAAAAATTGACTTGTATGTGCAGTTTAAAAACTTTGTGTATTCTAACTGAATATAAAAGCACAACATAGGCTTTAATTAACCTTCGGATATAAATACGCTACAGAATTTTGCTTCTGTAGCGGTGAAAAACAAAGTTTCTTTTACTGATTACAAAAAACACTTGGGGTCCCCCAGAACAACGTTAATTACCCCCTGGATGTAAATTGCGCAAAAAAGGAAATTTAGCATCCCCAGAAACTACTACTTTGTTGCGTGTTACATTTGCTTGTTTTCTACGCTACACAACAAATGAAAATTTTGTAATTAACCTTTGCTTGTGAATTAAAGGTACAGGGAAAATTGGTAATTTTTTTGGGCGGTGAAAAGTAACAGTTTCTGGAGTCACCAGAGCAGAAAAACCACGCTTAATTAACCTCTGGATGTAAATTGCGCAAAAAAGAATTGAGGCAGCCAAAAAATGAAGTGGTATTTGTATTGTAAAATCGCTGTTTTCTTTTAAATAATACAACAGGGGAATAAAACCATGGCTTAGATCACCTTTGGATTTTCATGTGCTTGTGAGCAGATGCAGTAAAATGTATATGCAGCTGCAGTGGAACGCACACTTGGACATCAGGTCCAATACACAAAAAAATCACAAATAGAACATTATGAGGAAGCAGTCTCTGAGACAAGCAGAACACCCCCACAAAAATCGCTGTGATAAAAATCAGTTCTTCATAACAATCAGTCCACGGCAAGCACCTTCCCTGATTAGTACAGTGAGAGCGGTAAGAGCTCCCAGCATCGCGCCCTTACTTATAATAGTGGCGGTGACGTCACAGAATCCCGCCTGTCTCTGATTGGCTTCATCCTTCACATGTCATGCAGCTATGCCCTTCTTCCCTCCCAGAGTGCTTTGCCCCAGTAACGCCACATTCTCACAAGCCACTTAATCAATCAAAAAGCACACTTCGTTCACTCGCCCGAGAGTAGCCCCAAACTTTCGACTCGGAACCTTCGTTCAGAACCTAAGTTTTCCCCTGAAATTCTAACAGTTCCACATTCGTTATGAATCAATTCGCCCATCTCTACTGTGTTCCGTAAAATACACTTCCAATTTAACACGCTACAGAAGCTGTTATATTTGTTGGCAGCACTTTTCTCTGGCTCAGTTTTACAACCAAGGGTTAACTAAGAATTTTTCTGCATTTTGTTATACAATAAAATAACATTGTTTTTTTCACCGCACAAAGAAAGAAATTTTGCCTGTAGCATAAATTCATAACCGAATGGTTAATTACAAGTTTTTCTTGTTGTGTTCCGTAAAAAAAAAAAAAAATACACGCTGTTTTAAACACGCTACACAAAGCTGGTAATTGTTTTGGCAGCACATTTCGTTTGCGCAATTTACATCCATGCGTTAACTAAGTATTTTTCTGCAGTTGTATTCATTAAAATAACATCCAAGGGTTAACTAAGTATATTTCTGCAGCTGTATTCAGTATAAGAAACGTTTTTCACCGCCAACGAAGAAATTCTGTAGCATATCCGAAGGTTAATTTAACCTGTTTGAGCTTTTATATTCAGTAAAAATACACAAGTGTTTATGAAATCGGCACATACAAATAAATTTATCCTGCCCATTATTGTGGATCGCAAATTATATCCAAGGGTTACCCAAGCTTGGTTAGTGGGGTTTCACTTGGAGTCAATACAGGGTGTGAATTATCATATACAGATACTTCATCTAAACAGAGTCTATAACATTTTTAGAACAAACCATATGTCAGACAGAGATGGTGGGCAGGGATCTTCACCTCGATGGCAGTGGTACAAACTTTCTTTGGAAGCAGGCCAGGCGCAAGCACAAAAAAAAAATAAGCCAAGGGGACGTCACAGCAGGGGTCATCGGTGAGGCCGAGACTGCCAGTGTCATTTAGCGCCCATGTGTTTTTCACAACCCAATGATTCTTGATTGGATAGACTAGGTCATTCCACGTTTCCTGCCAAAAAAGATACATCTGAAAATCCCCAGCCAAGAGTCGGTGGGAACGTCCCAGACCACAACCCTTAGTTTGGCATGGCCACAGGAGCGGGTCAGCGGCTCTCAGCCTCACCTTCCTCACCCCCTCTGTTCCCAACCCCGGGTTCCCGTCAGCCAGAGATCTACTATTGTGGGTGCTGGCTCAGCGCCACTAAATAGCAAGGATGAACAATTTGAGGAGGCAGTCAGTCAGCTACTTGGCAGCGAAAAATTAGGGCCAATATCCTTGCATTTATGCGCAAAGTATAGATGTGTTGATGGGCAGGGAGGTCAATAATGGTGAGGGTCAGCCCTCTGCATACAAGACCGTTGATTAGGACAGCATGACGATAAAACACAAATTGATGATGATGTAGCCGACCCACTTGTGAGCCGGGTGAACAAGGGCTCATCATAGTCAGGAGAAGAGGAGACATCAGCCTTGCGCGTCAGGCAGCGTTCACATCATCAAGTAGAGTTGTGTGGCCGTGAGTCAGCAGTGTAGCAAAATTGTGGGGGCCGGGAGAAAAAAGCGGCCAGGGGGTAGAAAACCCCCTTTCGCGGTCCAAGAAGTGGGGGCCCGGGGGCTCAGCGAGGCAGCGTAGTATCCCCAGTGCGGAGCTTGCGTAAAACAGATACTCGCCGGGGTGGCAGTTCTTTGATAACACACCGGGGACCGAATATGGTATATGTAGAATCTGTGGGCAAAAGTGAACGTGGCCAGGGACTAAGTTGGCACCACGGCCCGCATAAACACAAGCACGTCACCACCCCGGGGCCTGGGAAAAACGTAGCTTTTGGGTGGTCCACCTGCAGCCCCCAAAACAGCAGCAGCACCCCAGGGGGCACGCATCCATTGCGCCAGTCAAGGCTCCCCCCCTCAGAAGGAGCTTTTTCTCTTTCCCTTTTCCCCTGGTCCAGTGCCCCCCCTCGCAATCATGGCGCCACATTCGTTCAAAAAAGGGATTGCAAAGAGACAACATAGCACCCAAACCCACCCCAAGGTGCAAAGCTGACCTTTCTTCTTCCAATTTGTTGCTACTGCATCCCCCCTTTCCCAAATGGGGACTCTGCACCGTTCAGAGAACTAATGGTTTTGTGCCGACCGGATGGGAGACCCAAACCCCAAAATTTATTTTCCAAAAAGGCGTACCAGCACTTCATAAATATTTCGAACAGAAGGGGGGCCAGCCTTAAACTTTTTGGGTTTGCCCAAAGGTGCACGGCAGGGGGACGTTTTTAGCTGTAACTACGGTCGGGCCAGTACAGTCCTTTACATCCAAGGGGTGAATGTGCTTCCGCCGGGGAACACCAACAATTTGGGACAGGAGATCCCCTTTTCTCCTCCACTTGTAAAACCCCTTCGCTTCTGACCAATGTCCGCCTCCTCCTCCCCACCCCACCATCATCTCACCTCCACAATACTGCTTCATCATACCAATGGTAGGCCACAGGGGGGGAAAATGCTCCACATCAGCCAAAAAAATCGATTGTGGCTTTTTTCCCCCGGCCCCAACTGCAAATCGAACCATGGGGGCGGACAAAGGGGAAGAACATGGGGGTTCCACCGGGGCCCCCCGAGGAGGGATGGGCCATCCCCTGCATGGCGATGTTTCAATCTGGTTGTGAAAAGGTTCCTGAAGTCTTCCACCAATCTTCAGAAGATTCTGAAAATGGCCAGGAAACTGTGCATGCACTTCATCCATTCCTTCAAAGCCAGCAACACCCTCCTCGAGTTGCAGCGGCAATACGGCCTCCCCCAACACACTCTGATATGCGATGTTTCCACCCGTTGGAATTCCAGCCTGCACATGTTGGACCGACTGTATGAACAGAGAAAAGCCATTAACGATTTTTTTATGAACCAGGCGGACAGAAGTACTCCCCTGTGTAACTTTGATGTCAGCCAGTGGCAGCTCATGCGTGACACCTGCCGTTTTCTGAGGCCATTCGAGGAGGCAACGTTATTTGTCAGTCGCCAGGACTACGGGATGAAAATCGTCATTCCACTGCTTCATGTCCTGGAACAGATGCTGAAAAATCTGTCTGGGCAGGGGACTGGAGATGTGGCGACTACATCTCGCGGCCACATGAGTCCGATGGGGACTGAACTGGAGGAGGAGGAGGAAGACATTGGAGCAGAATCATTGTCTGGTGAAATGAGTGGATTTTCTACCCAGGTGACAAGAAAGGAGGAGCAGGAGCAGCTGGAGTAGGTAGATGGAGATGAGGAAGATGAGGCAGATGACCCCCAAGCACCATGGCAGTATACAGTGGAACTGGAGGCAGGGACCTATTCGGAGTCACTTGTGCAGATGGCCCACCGCCTGCTGATTTGCCTAGCTAGTGACAGCCGATTAGTCAGCATCCGGCAGAGGGATGACTTCTGGCTCTTCACCCTATTGGACCCTCGCTACCGCTCCAAAATGGGAGCCTTTTTCCCAGCTGCTGAGAGGGAGGACAAACTCAAACACTATAGGGAAATCCTCCGTAGTCAGTTGGCCGCTGCCTATGTGCGGCATCATCCCTCCTCTGACAGGTCTGACCAGGGGGTTCCTCAGCGCTCACGTACTACTGCTGCGGCTGCTGGGGGAAGGTGGGGGAGTAGGAGCAGTACCAGCTCCATCAGCAGCAACCTAAGTCTGGAGTCACTGATGAGCAGCTTCCTTCACCCGCCTAGTGAGGAGGGCAGTCGCCAGCAGCAGCAGCAGGACCTGGAGCAGTCCCTGAACCAACAGGTGGTGGCCTACTTGGACAGCACTCTGCCACCCCAGTTAGAAGATCTGCTGGACTACTGGCCACCCAAACTGGATGTGTGGCCGCAACTTGCCGAGTTTGCAGTGGAGAAGCTGTCCTGCCCGGCCAGTAGTGTGGCATCAGAGTGGGTGTTCAGTGCGGCGGGGTCCATCGTTACCCCAAGGAGAACCCGCTTGTCCATGGGAAATGTGGAATGACTGACCTTTGAATCGGGCGTGGATAGGCAAGGATTTCCACACACCAATGCCTTAGGCGTCAGATTACATCAGCCATGACGCCTCACCAAAACTTTGAGAAAATAGTCTGCCTCAGCCACTATTCTGATGCCGCCATCCGCCTGATGCCAGACATCTGCTGCCAATTTCTCCTTCTGCTTACCACCATCTTTACTAGAGACTGGTATTGCCACCCACCTCCACACTGTGTCATTGTGCCACTCTATGACCTCATGCTGCTGCTGCTGTTGCTGGTGTTGCTGGTGCCGTGACCTCCACACTGTGTCATTGTGCCACTCTCTGACCTCATGCTGCTGCTGCTATTGTTGCTGCTGCGGTCACCTCCACACCCTGTCATTGTGCCACTTTCTGACCTCATGCTGCTGCTCCTGCCGTCACCTCCACTCTCTGTCATTGTGCCACTCTGTGGCCTACTCCTGTTTTTGCCACCTCCAGAATGTCATTGTGCCACTGTCTGACCTCATGTTGCTGCTGTGGCTGCTGCCGTGACCTAAACACCCTGTCATTGTGCCACTGTCTGACCTCATGCTGATGCTCCTGCCGTCTCCTCCGCTCTCTGTCATTGTGCCACTCTGTGGCCTACTCCTATTTTTGCCACCTCCAGAATGTCATTGTGCCACTGTCTGACCTCATGCTGCTGCTGTGGCTGCTGCCATGACCTATACACCCTGTCATTGTGACACTGTCTGACCTCATGCTGATGCTCCTGCCGTCTCCTCCTCGCTCTGACTTTGTGCCACTCTGTGGCCTACTCCTATTTTTGCCACCTCCAGAATGTCATTGTGCCACTGTCTGACCTTATGCTGCTGCTGTGGCTGCTGCCGTGACCTACACACTCTGTCATTGTTCCACTGTCTGACCTCATTCTCCTGCTGTTGCTTCTGTCGTGACCTCCACACTCTGTCATTGTGCCACTCTGTGGCCTACTTCTGTTTTTGCCACCTCCAGAATGTCACTGTGCCACTGTCTGACCTCATGCTGCTGCTGTGGGTGTTGCCGTGACCTACACACTGTGTCATTGTACCACTCTGTGGCCTACACCTGTTTTTGCCACCTCCAGAATGTCATTGTGCCACTGTCTGACCTTATGCTGCTGCTGTGGCTGCTGCCGTGACCTACACACTCTGTCATTGTTCCACTGTCTGACCTCATGCTCCTGCTGTTGCTTCTGTCGTGACCTCCACACTCTGTTCATTGTGCCACTCTGTGGCCTACTTCTGTTTTTGCCACCTCCAGAATGTCACTGTGCCACTGTCTGACCTCATGCTGCTGCTGTGGATGATGCCTAGACCTACACACTGTGTCATTGTACCACTCTGTGGCCTACACCTGTTTTTGCCACCTCCAGAATGTCATTGTGCCACTGTCTGACCTCATGCTGCTGTTGTTGCTCCTGCCGTGACCTCCAAACTCTGTCATTGTGACACTCAGTGGCCTACTCCGGTTTTTGCCACCTCCAGAATGTCATTGTGCCACTATCTGACCTCATGCTGCTGCTTTTGCTCCTGTCGTGCCCTCCACACTCTGTCATTGTGCCACTCTGTGGCCTACTCCTGTTTTTGCCACCTCCAGAATGTCATTGTGCCACTGTCTGACCTTATGCTGCTGCTGTGGCTGCTGTCGTGCCCTCCACACTGTGTTATTGTGCCACTCTGTGGCCTACTCCTGTTTTTGCCACCTCCATAATGTCATTGTGCCACTCTCTGACCTCATGCTGCTATGGCTGCTACCGTTACCTCCACACTCTCACTGTTACTAATGTTGCCACCTGAGCCCTCAGCTTGTTTTTTTCCAGCTGTCGCTGCCATGATTTTATCAGGCTACATTCCCGATTCAGTTTTTTGGTCAGTTTTGCCCTCTTAAGTCCCCAGGGAATTTTATAGCGAAGCAATTCTAAAACTAATTTTGTCTGAAAATTCGGCAAAGTCGGCGAATCGAATTTTTGAGAAATTCACCCATCTCTAACTAGGAACAAAATTTAAGATTACCTTATGAGTTTTAACCAAATTGAACTACAGATAATATCTTTAATTTAATCATCTGTTTAAATACTATGTGATTTTAAGGTGGCCCAGAGTACCTGCAACATCTGCCTTTAAATAATATCTGGGGGTGGTGGAAGGAAGCATTGCTTGTCTGATCTCCTTTTCCATTTGAAATTTCTCAATAAATAATTTCTATTTTGTAAAAAAAAACTTGTGAATGAGAATTTTTTATTGGTTTTGTCTCCGGGCTACCTGTGTGCATATAGTGTTTGACTTGTTCTAGCACCATTTCAGCAGTGGCAGTGGTGGAATCTAGCCATTTTGTAAGAATACAGAGTTTGGCTCCCAATTAAATAGTATGTATCAAATAAGTTCATCCAGTTGCTTGTGGTAGTTCAATATCTCCCTTTTCTTTAATTACTTTAACTAAATTATTTCAAAGTTTGTGTTCCACCACAAAACCATAAGCAGTGAATAATATTTGATTTTGATAAATGGCATTTAGGACATTCAAGTTTTCGATCAAGGGCTAAAGAATGAGGGGGGGGGGGATATATATTGCACATTGAATTAAATAAAAATGTGTTGCCCTCAATTTTTCACAACTAATTTGCATATGTTTCTCCAACCCTGAGGTATTATCAAGCTAAAAGTCAGAGTTCCATTTTTTAAATTGTGTGGTGATCACGGTTTGTATCACGGGTTCTCGTAACCTGTGATAGATCTCTGATAGAGAGTGTTTTTCTCCGGATGAAGTCATCAAGGGATCAAAAGAGATACTTGACATTTCTGGTTTTATTTGCACTACCCTTGACTGTATGAAACTGATAATTTGTGTATAAGCAGGGAAATATGACTCAGGTAAGTCATATTTTAGTTTACATTCATGAAAGGGTAGTAGTTTTATAAGAGTATGATTGTACAAATGCAATACTCCCTCGATTCCTTTCTGTCCCCACAAGTGAAAATGAGGATTCTTGATACCTATAAGGAACTCTGGGTGACCAAAAAAAGGCATAAATTTTGCTCATGGACCAAGGAAGTTTTAACATTTTTCTTGAAGCCAAGGCAGTCTCTAAGTGAGTGTTAGAGAAGAATTCAGTATCTTTTAGCCAAACTAGGCCATGTCTTAACAGACAGGCCAAATTACACACTCCTATGTAATACCTAGGAAGCATCATGATCCGTATTGCGATTTTGGGGCATTTACCAGACCACGTAAATCTGAGGAAAGCAGATTGTGGGGAGGAAGGAGTATTTGAGTCTGTAAATCGATTCAGGTGAATGACCTTTCTGAAAATCTAGATATTTTATGGACTCTAGAGCTAACAATACTTTTCTTTTAAGTTGGATTAAGTCTAATTTTAAGTTGAGATTATGTCTATAATTATTCAGCAGCTCAGATTTAGATTCATTCACCTTGAAATCTGGAGCATTTTTTAAATATCCTCAACTGATTAAAGAGTCCCTCTCAGGATTAGATAAAAAGAAGATTACATTGTCCGTGAACATGACTAGTTTTATCTCTTGGTCACGGACGTTAATGCCCTCGAATATAGAATTTGATTCTAGGAATCAGGCAAATGGTTCTACTGCTTAGTAAAAGAGAAGGGGTGGACATGAAGCTGGGAAGGCATACTTTTGCCTTTGGATTGTATTATAGTGATGTGAAAAAGGTTCTGAATGGACCTTTCAAGCCAATGTTATCCAAAACTAAATTTAACCAATCACCAGTCAAAGGCCTTTTCTATGTCTGCCATCCAAAAGGTAGCAGTTGGGTGTAATGTAAGATTTTACTTTACTTCATTCAAGATCAACCAAACTTTTTTAGTATTTGCTATGACTGATCTTCCTTAAACAAAGCCCATCTGATGGATGCTGATGAGTTTGGGCAATAGTTTTGCTAACCCATCAGCTAGTATTTTAGCCATAATTTTAAAACCAACATTTATGAGAAAGATAGGTCTATAGGAAACTGCCATAGTGGGATCCTTTCCCGGCTTTGGTATCACTTTAATGTGGACAGTATTTGTTAGTTTTTGGCATCATGGAACCTTACAAATAACTATTATACAGGTCTATTATACAGGTCTGTCAATGCCGGGGAAATTTTGTCTTCAAAAAAAATTATAACATTCTCCTGAATAACCTTGTGGTCCATGTGCTTTTTGCTTTTTTCCAGCAAGTGATAACTCTTTCTAGTTCCTGAATAGTTATGGGATTGTTTTTGTCTGAGTCGGTAAGTTGATATCTACTAGCCAGTCTGCCGACAAAGAGTCATCTAAACATTCATCAATGTATCAATTTTTATTAAAGGTTTTCAAAATATTTGAGATCGTTTCTCCAGCTGTGTGCAAATTACCCAACTTCCTCCAGAGAGCAAGAATATAATTTAATGAGCAGGTTTTTCTTGTTAATCTTGCTAAAGCTCTACCCGCCTTACTCCCATATTTTAAGATGTGTCTTCTGTCTTGTAAGTTTCTACAACCACACATCATAAGTCCGTTTAGAGGCCGACAGGTAAAATAGAACCAGCCGAACTCCAGGGGTAGAAGGCAGTGCAAAACGTAGAACTTTATTCGGTTAAAACCATATCCAGACCTATACAAACATTTAAGAGGACATGACAAAAAATACCCAGCTCCTTGCTGACGTGTTTCGGATCAGAGATCCTTCCCCATAGCAAAGGTTACACCCATAGTATTAACTATTTATAGGTAACGCCCAGGCTGAAAGACATCATATATTTAATAGTTTAAAATAAGATCTGTACGAAAGTTAAGACCAGTAGGATAAGCTGAATTAAACATCAAAATCCAATATCCCTATCTATTTAACAATTGTCACCTATGATTACCTCCTTTTTCCAAATGAGGGACATATTCCAAACAAAAGGTTTTTAAACCTGACATGTTACCTTGATGTTCATGAAAAAAATGCATCAACGCGAGAAATACCAAATACAAATGTTCTCTAAACCTGTCTTTAAAACCTCTAGTAGTGCATCCAATATATTTCAGCTGGCACATAGTGCTACCATCTATTAAACCTTGTATAAACTTAGTCTGAGATACAAAGTTACACCATGAGCATCTTGGTAGAACACAGCGAAAGAATCCCTCAACATTAAGCCAGGTTTTCTGTTTGCCATTACCTGGCTTAATGTTGAGGGATCCTTTCGTTGTGGTCTACCAAGATGCTCATTTCTCCAATTTTTATTTGTTCTATTCTTAGTTACATAGTTACACAGTTTGTAAGACAGAAAAAAGACAGACGTCCATCCAGTTCAGCCTATTTTGCTATAGTCTTGATCCAGAGGAAGGAAAAAACCCCATGAGGTTGAAGCCAATTGTCCTCATTTTAGGGAAAAAATCCCTTCCCGACTTCAATCTGGCAATCGGAATAAATCCCGGAATCAGCAACCCTTCTCCAGTATCCTAGTCACAATAATTTGTTATATTATTACACCCCAGAAATGCATCCAGACCATTTTTGAACTCTTTTATTGAATTCACCATGACAATTTCCTCTGGCAGAGAGTTCCACAGTCTCACTGCTCTGACAGTAAAGAATCCCTTTCTATGTTTATATTGAAACTTTCTTTCTTCAAGATGTAGAGGATGTCCCCTTGTTCTAGATACAGTCCTGGGTATAAATAAATCTTGAGAGACATCTTTATAGTGACCTTTAATAAACATACTTATTATGTCTCCCCGAAGCCGTCTTTTCTCTAAACTAAATAACCCTAATATTGCTAATCTTTCTGGGTATTGCAGTCCATCAAGTCCTTGTATTATTTTTGTTGCCTGCTTTTGTACCTATTCAAGCTCTCTGTCTTTCCTGTGAACTGGTGCCCAAAGCATTACACAATATCCCATTTGTGGTCTAACCAGTGACTTGTATAATGGGAGAATAATGTTCTCAATATGTGCAGTTAGGTTTACTGTCCAATAGGATTCCCAATTCTTTCTCTGTGTCACTTTTACCCAGCGTTTTTCCGTTTAACATGTAATCATTTAATGGATTTTTCCTCCCCATTTGCATAACCTTGCATTTATCTGTGTTAAACCACTTCTCTGCCCAGGCCTCCAACTTATCCAGATCCCTTTGTAATAACACATCCTCTATTCTGTTGATTACTTTACAGAGCTTAGTATCATCTGCAAAAACAGATATTCTACTTTGCAATCCATGTGTAAGTTCATTAATGAAAACATTAAAGAGGATAGGGCCCAATGCTGACCCCTGTGGTACCCCAGTAGTAACAAGGATCCAGTCCGAGTCTGCACCGATACTTACGACCCTTTGTTTTCTATCAGTGAGCCAGTTGCTTACCCACTTGCACACATTTTCCACCAGTCCAAGCATTCTCATTTTACTTACCAACATTTTATGTGGCACCGTGTCAAATCCTTTGGAAAAATCTAAATATATGACATCCAATGTCTCACCCTGATCCAGTCTAGAACTAACTTCCTCATAGAAGCCAATGAGATAAGTTTGACAGCACTGATCCTTCATAATCCCATGCTGGAACGGCGTTACACATTTATTTTTAGCAAGATAGCCCAGGATAGAATCTCTTAGAAAACCTTCAAACATTTTACCTACTTGGCAAATGTAACATATTATCTTTTCTGTACCAAGCAGAGTGAGGGTGAGAGAAGTGTGTAAAATCCCTACCTTCTGGGTTAAGTATTCTCCAGGGGTCAATCAATTTAGAATTTTCGACAAACTGGGGAAGGAATTGTTCATTATGTGGTGGGAGATGGCATGGGTCTTTAAATGGGTTTTGCCACGATTAGAGATGACCGAATTTCTCAAAAATTCGGTTCGGGCACTTCGCCGAATTTTCCCACA
>JAODAL010017942.1:0-76183 GCA_025379985.1 Phyllomedusa bahiana | reverse complement strand
AAACCCTATTTGACAATGCGGAGGCTGTAGGTCAGTGTTTTATTCTCACTCCAGCGCTTAGTTACAATGTTCTTGTTTTTTTTCTTGTAATATTTACTGTTTTTTCCATTGTCCCATCTTAATGGATGAATAAATAAGATCTGAAATACTTCATGAGCTGGATTTCCTGTACCGCTATACTTTCTGAAAGAATTACCGCAGGCCGGCGGAATATCCGTGTACACATATATATCCTGAGACTGTGATGTATACACACAAGCTACAGGATTGATCCAAACAAAAAAGTTTTCCCTTTTTTATAGCTGCCTATAGTAGTCTATGAAGAGGGGAGGGGGGAAACATAGTGACATATTCCACAGGCTCTAGCAAAGTGTTTCACTGTCTCTCCCCAGCGCTAGATTACAAAGGTTTTTTTTAAATTTGCTGTAACATTTATTTCTGCAGAGTCTGATGATGGGACAGAACTCACGAAGTTGCGGTAACTGGTGCATTTCTTTGTCCGACATAAAAATCATTGATTTTGTAGATTATGGAAGGTTAAAGGGTCAAAACAGATCATTGTTCAAGATATTGACTATTGAACACATTCCCTTCACAACACACAGACCCCGGGGAGAGGTGGGTGCCGTAGAATCTCATGCCTCCCATTCTTTCCTGTTTTGGAGGGATGTCCCTTTTTTTGACCCCCCCCCCCCCCCACGTCCCTCTTTGCTCCTTAAATGTCCATCTCTTTTACTTGATAAAAAAACCTTGCACCAAATAACTTACTATAATGTCAAAAAAAAGGCATCTCCCTTTTCTACACATGAAATAAAATCTTAAAAAATTTTTTTGCAATGGGACTAAATAAAAAATGAAAATTCAGATGACTTGTCAACTGAAAAACCTTTAAAGGGGGTTTTGCCACGTGAAATTTTTTGGGGGGATTCCTCCAAAATGGTATTTAATCACTTTTCTAATAAATGTGATTACAAAAAGTGAAGCCCCCGTGAGAGAAACAGAATTCTCATCCCCCTTAGTTTTCCCCTTAAAATGTTTACATTAGACACACCAAGGACTACTGGGCCCCGGGTTTCTTTTTTTCACTTTTTACGAGACAGGGAACATGAAGGGGCTGCAAGGGGGTGGGGGGAAAAATGCAGGGGATGGTCTTTTTGCTTAAAAGAGAATCCACTTTTGAAATTTTTTTACTTAGTAAACTTTAGAGAACCCCTGCTTCCCGCCTCTGCTCACCCCCCCCCTTTTCCCCCGCAGCCCTTCATACCCACAAAGCTTTGTTTATTTCTCTCCTAGCAAAAAGAGATAAGGAACTCACTTTGTGGCAAAACCCCTTTAATATTCCTCTCAATCGACCATAAGTGTCCCTCTATGACTACCCAAAAAGTTAGGGATATTAGGGTACCTGTAGTCTCCGGCCATTGCCTGGGGTAGGGTTCCTGTAGTCTCCGGCCATTGCCTGGGGTATATCATTGTATGTTATTCATAGTTGGGTTATATTATTAGGATAAGTTTAGACAGCAAATGACAAAATGATGTCCAAAATACGTCGCTGCTGGACCCCGGCAGGACCGCGCTGTTTGCCGCAGATTTGTGCAGATACTGCGGTCGGCTTTAGTACAACTGACTGTTCGGGAATCTGACGGAAACCTGCGGAATATGCGACGGCGGATGTTAAACGTGCGCTACTCATGGCGACCTCATCATACACAGGATTACCTGACCCTGCTTCTTCCTCACTTGGTGCAGTTTTGTTTGGTTACTTTCCCACTGATGGGTCCTCTGGATAAAACGCGTATGGGGCGTCTAAATTAATTTGTCTCACATGATAAGAATCAGGGCGAGGTAAGGGATCACTTGTGGGGTCGCCCTTTTCGGAGCGTTCACCCCACTAAGGGAAAGTTCCTTTTATAGGGACTCTCTGTGCAGGCTAAGAGATTGTCTTTTTCACCCTGAGAGCATTGATTACTCTTGATAGGCTCTTGGAGGAGACGTCCATGCACTGGAGACCACTACATCCAGAGACAGGAGGCAGCTTGGCCAAAACTCTGCATCTAACCTCATTGTGGAGGATTACTTCCTCTGGAGGGGTGAGTCACTAGATATGTTCCCCTTGTAGATTTTAATGAATTATTTGGGTATTATCTCTATTTATGATTAAAAGTTAAAGGGGTTTTGCCAACAAGTGAGTTCCTCACCTAACAGGCTGATACTCCCCTCTTGAGTCTTGAAAAAAGGGGCGTTGTGTTTCTGTGTTTAAAAAAACAAGTACCTCCTCTGTGATGTCATCACTCCACCTCCCATGCACGCTCCTGATATTCAGTCTCTGTAGTTGAGCAAAGATTGCTAATCCACAGAGGAGAACTGTATTGTGCACAAGCTACATGCGTTTTATTTCTCCCTCTTATTTGCTCAGGAGAGAAGATAAGCTCAGCAGGCAGCCTTCTTTCATTCCTTCATGAACGAAGGGCTGCAGGGCGAGTGGGAGGGAGGCTGAGCAGAGATCCAGGGAGCGTCTGCATGTTTACTCAGATAATTACATTACAATCAGTGGATTCTCTATACAAAAGACACAGGATCTTTTCTCCCCAGTCTCTTCAAAGCTCCTTTATGTTCCCTGCCACCAGATAAGAAGTGCAAACAACGCAAGTGTAGCCAGATCATCTCCTGGTCATGTCTAATGTAAACTGTCAGGAAACCAAGGGCATGTAAGGAAGGCTGTAGCTCTCAAAGGCTTCACTTTTTTTTGATGACATATATTTAGAAAAGTGATTAAATACCCATTTTGGAGGATCCCACGTCAACAATAGATCGTGGCAAAACCCCTTTAAGTTTTATTATTGATATTAAGGGTACATAGATATACATAGTATACAGCGCGGGTTTGTCATTGCTGTCTATGCAGCACAGGGCACCGGTGGAAAATACTGTAACTGCAGAGAATCCTCCGTATCCCTGTGCTGTGCAGACGTCGCCTTACACTTCAGGTGATGTCTCTCGTGGCGGCAGAGACATTCTATGTTTTCTACACTCACCTGGCAAAAAGAAGCAAAAGAGGTCAAAGCCTCCACAATGAGTGAGATGATTTGTACTGAAGCCGGGAGTTTCTACAGTTGATGCTGCAGAGGCGTCGGAGGCGTCTTCCCGTCCTTGCAGAGTTAATAGAGCTGGGGTTTCGCTTCATTAATCCTCCCCCCTCTTAACAACACACAATCCGCTTCTCCCAGGCTGATCAATACTCATCGACTGGCTCCGGTCTGGGCTGACAATCACAGGCTGATTAAAATTCAGAGCCGATAGGAAAGCCTCCCCTCATTTCACCCCGGACACCAGGCTGCGGAGTATACAGCCGCTCACCACAGAGGTGTAAAATCTCCACCGACTGTGAGAGTAGGACCCCCAGAACAGACAACACCCGACAGTGCGGTGGCCATAGAGGAATCCTGAGAGCACCTGGAAGTATCTGCAGAACCCCATGCATCCAAAGGGGCATGAAAATCAAACATGTGCCAACAAGAGGGTAAATTATGTACTGTAATGCAACTGGACAACCACTGTCTGAGCCCCTGTTGCTAACCCTGAGCTACCTCTAGAGCCTCTCACCCACCCAACCAATACTATACTCAGCACCCAGAAACAGCTGCCTGCAGATGAGGATCTGGTTGGCTCTAATCCCATTCACATTGCATGGCTCAGTGAGTCAGATAGGACTGGGGAAAAGCTACATCCAATAGGAGGCGCTGCAGAGTGCTAGTTCATTTCCAATCGGCCTTTTTGAATATATTTAGATTTCAGTGGAGAGACTAATGGTGTATAAGTCTCCACACAGCTACACGGTTCCTCTCCCTAAGGAGGAATGTTACTCCCTTTCCAGCTACCCCTACAATCTCTCACCTGGCCAACCAGTATCTACTATGCATTGATGAGGGGCAACATCCTGAAACAGCTGTCTGCAGATGAGTACGTGGTTGGCTCTAATCCCATTCACATTGCAAGTCTCAGTGAGTTAGATTTGACCTGAGAAATGCTACGACCAACAGAAGGCGCTGCAGAGTCCAGCTCTTTTCTCATTAGCCTTTTATGAGCAACTATTGGGTAGAAGTCTCCACACACCTTCATGGTGCCTCTCCCTAATCAGGGATGTTACCCCTTTCGATATATGCTACAAGGGCACATCAACGTCAAGGAGGACCATCATCATCTTGGGTCCTGCTCTACCCATCAGCTCTTTATTACCTTCTTCTCAGTTAACGTTATGAAAATACCAAACAAAAAGTGTCATGTGATACTACAAAAATGTGGGCACCATTTCTTTGATGGTTTCTGGTTGGGCACTTAATGCAGGTTTTGGGTTTGTTAGTAAGCCCTGACCCCAAGCAACTAAAAGTGGCTAAAAAAAAGGGGTTGATTGGTGCGAGGTATCCGACTGCTGAGGCTGTAACCGCTAGACCCCCACTGATCAAGAGGAAAGGGTCCTAAGTCCCCTGTTTTATTGATGTAAACCTCTGATTCAATCAATTCCACTGGCGGACCCCAAGAATCATCTCCACTGCTGACCCCAAGAATTAGCTCCTCTGGTGGGCCCCAAGAATCAGCTCCTCTGGGCCCCAAGTATCATCTCCACTGGTGGCACCAAGTATCATCTCCACTGGTGGCACCAAGAATCACCTCCACTGGTGGCCCCAAGAATCAACTCCACTGGTGGTGCCGAACTATCATCTACATTGGTGGCACCAAGAATCATCTCCACTGGTGGCACAAAGAATCATCTCCACTGGTGGCCCCAAGAATCAACTCCACTGGTGGCCCCAAGAATCAACTCCACTGGTGGCCCCAAGAATCAACTCAACAGGTGGGTCCTAAGAAGCAGCTCCACGGGTGGACCCCAAGAATCATCTCTACTGGTAGACCGCAAGAATCATCTCCACTGCCGGCCCTAAGAATCAGCTCCACTGGTGGGCTCGAAGAATCAGCTCCACTGGTGGGCTCGACGAATATGCTCCTCGGGTGGGCTCGAAGAATCATCTCTACTGGTGGACCCCAAGAATCGCCTCCACTGGTGGGCCCCAAGAATCATCTCCACTGGTGGCCCCAAGAATCACCTCCACTGGTGGGCCCCAAGAATCATCTCCACTGGTGGCCCCAAGAATCCTCTCCACTGGTGGCCCCAAGAATTATCTCCACTGGTGGCCCCAAGAATCACCTCCACTGGTGGCCCCAAGAATTATCTCCACTGGTGGCCCCAAGAATCCACTCCACTGGTGGGCTCCAAGAATCACCTCCCTGGTGGCCCCAAACAATCATCTCCACTGGTGGGCCCCAACAATCTTCTCCACTGGGGGCCCCAAGAATCACCTCCACTGGTGGCCCCAAGAATCACCTCCACTGGTGGGCCCAAGAATCACCTCCACTGGTGGCCCCAAGAATCAGCTCCTCTGGTGGCCCCAAGAATCAGTTCCTCTGGTGGGCCCCAATAATCACCTCCACTGGTGGCACCAATTATCATCTCCACTGGTGGCACCAATAATCACCTCCCCTGTTGGCCCCAAGAATCAACTCCACTGGTGGTGCCGAACAATCATCTCCACTGGTGGCACCAAGAATCATCTCCACTGGTGGCACCAAGAATCATCTCCTGGTGGGCCCCAAGAATCATCTCCACTGGTGGCTCCCAAGAATCAACTCACTGTGGTGACGAACAATCATCTCCACTGGTGGCACCAAGAATCATCTCCACTGGTGGAACCAAGAATCATCTCCACTGGTGGCCCCAAGAATCATCTCCACTGGTGGGTCCCAAGAATCAACTACACTGGTGGCCCCAAGAATCAACTCCACTGCTGGCCCCAAGAATAATCTCAACTGGTAGACCCCAAGAATCATCTCCACTGCCGGCCCTCAAGAATCAGCTCCACTGGTGGGCTCGAAGAATCATCTCTACTGGTGGACCCCAAGAATCACCTCCACTGATGGGCCCCAAGAATCATCTCCACTGGTGGCTCCACGAATCACCTCCACTGGGGGCCCAAGAATACCTCCACTGGTGGCCCCAAGAATATCTCCACTGGGGGCCCCAAGAATCCTCTCCACTGGTGGCCCCAAGAATTAAATCCACTGGTGGCCCCAAGAATCACCTCCACTGGTGGCCCCAAGAATTATCTCCACTGGTGGCCCCAAGAATTATGTCCAATGGTGACCCCAAGAATCCACTCCACTGGTGGGCCCCAAGAATCCACTCCACTGGTGGGCCCCAAGAATCACCTACCCTGGTGGGCCCCAACAATCATCTCCACTGGTGGGCCCCAACAATCATCTCCACTGGTGGGCCCCAACAATCATCTCCACTGATGGCCCCAAGAATCACCTCCACTGGTGGGCCCCAAGAATCATCTCCACTGGTGGGCCCAAGAATCACCTCCACTGGTGGCCCCAAGAATCAGCCCCAAGAATCAACTCCTCTGGTGGGCCCCAAGAATCATCTCCACTGGTGGCACCAAGAATCATCTCCACTGGTGGCACCAAGAATCAACTCCACTGGTGGTGCTGAACAATCATCTCCATTGGTGGCACCAAGAATCATCTCCACTGGTGGTGCCCGAACAATCATCTCCATTGGTGGGCCCCAAGAATCATCGCCACTGGTGGCCCCAAGAGTCAACTTCACTGGTGGGCCCCAGGTATCAACTCCACTAGGGGGTCCCAAGAATCACCTCCAGTGGTGGGCCCCAAGAATCACCTCCACTCGTGGGCCCCAAGAATCACCTCCACTGGTGGCCCCAAGAATCACCTCCACTGGGGCCTCAAGAATCACCTCCACTGGTGCGCCCCAAGAATCCTCTCCACTGGTGGCCCCTAGATTCAACTTCCCTGGTGGGCCCCAGGAATCACCTCCACTGGTGGGCCCCAAGAATCATCTCCACTGGTGGCCCAAGAATCAACTCCACTGGTGGGCCCCAAGAATCACCTCCACTGGTGGCCCAAGAATCATCTCCACTGGTGGCCCCAAGAACCACTCCACTGGTGGCCCCAAGACACATCTCCACTGGTGGCACAATAATCCACACCACTGGAGGCCCCAAGAATTATCTCCACTGGTGGCCCCAAGAATCCACTCCACTGGTGGGCCCCAAGAATCATCTTCACTGGTGGCCCCAAGAATCATCTCCACTGGTGGCCCCAAGAATCATCTTCACTGGTGGCCCCAAGAATCATCTCTACTGGTGGCCCCATGAATCACCTCCACTTGTGGGCCCAAGAATCATCTCCACTTGTGGGCCCTATAATCACCTCCACTGGTGGCCCCAAGAATCAACTCCTCTGGTGGGCCCCAAGAATCATCTCCACTGGTGGCACCAAGAATCCTCTCCACTGGTGGCACCAAGAATCACCTCCACTGGTGGCACCAAGAATCACCTCCACTGGTGGTGCCGAACAATCATCTCCACTGGTGGCACCAAGAATCATCTCCACTGGTGGGCCCCAAGAATCATCTCCACTGGTGGCCCCAAGAGTCAACTTCACTGGTGGGCCCCAGGAATCACCTCCACTGGTGGGCCCCAGGTATCAACTCCACTAGTGGGCCCCAAGAATCACCTCCAGTGGTGGGCCCCAAGAATCACCTCCAGTGGTGGGCCCCAAGAATCACCTCCACTGGTGGGCCCCAAGAATCGCCTCCACTGGTGGGCCCCAAGAATCGCCTCCACTGGTGGCCTCGAGAATCACCTCCACTGGTGAGCCCCAAGAATCCTCTCCACTGGTGGCCCCAAGAGTCAACTTCACTGGTGGGCCCCAGGAATCACCTCCACTGGTGGGTCCCAAGAATCATCTCCACTGATGGCACCAAGAATCATCTCCACTGGTGGCCCCAAGAATCAACTCCACTGGTGGGCCCCAAGAATCATGTCCACTGGTGGCACCAAGAATTATATCCACTGGTGGGCCCCAAGAATTATCTCCACTGGTGGCACCAAGAATCACCTCCACTGGTGGCTCCAAGAATGAACTCCACTGGTGGGCCCCAAGAATCATCTCCACTGGTGGCCCCAAGAATCAACTCAACTGGTGGCCCCAAGAATCATCACCACTGGTGGCCCCAAGAAAAAACTACACTGGTGGGCTCCAAGAATCAACTCCACTGGTGGGCCCCCAAGAATCAACTCCACTGGTGGGCCCCAAGAATCATCTCCACTGGTGGCCCCAAGAATCAACTCCACTGGTGGCCCCAGGTATCATCACCACTGGTGGTCTCAAGAATCATCTCCGCTGGTGGCTCCAAGAATCAGCTCCACTGGTGGCCCCAAGAATCAACTCCACTGGTGAGACCCAAGAATCAACTCCACTGGTGGGCCCCAAGAATCATCACCACTGGTGGCCTCAAGAAGCAACTCCACTGCTGGGTTCCAAGAATCAACTCCACTGGTGGCCTCAAGAATCAACTCCACTGGTGGGCTCCAAGAATCAACTCCACTGGTGGGCTCCTAAGAATCAACTCCACTGGTAGTCCCAAGAATCAACTCCACTGATGAGGGCTAAGAATCAACTCCACTAATGAGCTCTAAGAATCAACTCCACTGGTGGGCTCCAAGAATCAACTCCACTAGTGGGCCCAAGAAATCATCTCCTCTGGTGGCCTCAAGAATCAACTCCACTGGTGGGCTCCAAGAATCAACTCCACTGGTGGGCTCCAAGAATCATCTCCACTGGTGGCCACTGACACAATTCTCAGGACCTCACTGCTGACAACATTTCATAAATATGAGAAAACAAAGTTCAGGGACACAGAAGATGTGGGAACAATTATCAGGCGGTTAGAAGTGAAGCAATGGCTCCGGCTGAAACTTGGGAACTTTTACAATTTATTCCAATGATGTTTCTAGAAAAGAAGAAAAAGATCCGAGCCTGAAGGGTGAACGAGGAGGAGCCGGGACAAGCACTGATGCTTCACACTGAAGAGATGGTAAGTGAGGAGAAAAAAGAGAAGAGAGGAGCAGCATGGACGTGAACCAGATGAGAAGATCAAGAGGAGGAGGCACTAGTGCTCCAGCCTGACCCCAACCGGGAAGCTCCATGAGATCGGCAGTGTTGACTTCCATCTGTGACATGTCCTGCTTGCTGCATGTTGCTTCTCACCAGACTGTAATCCTGCTGTATGTCAGCTGTATACTGTACATCAGGCAATATAAAGTATCTGCGGCCGGGGCCACCTGCAGCATCTTGCACCATTATACACGGACGAGCAAAAGGGTAACAATCTTCTGCCCTTGTGACTTCCAGGCTCCATATCTCACCATCCACTACAGCTGTGACCGTGAGACTCCATCATAGACAATCCTCTTGGCTCATACATAACTGTGACCTGCAGCTATTTAGCATCTGCTCAGTTCTGCAGGTTCTTTCCTGTAACTGCATTGTTACTGTTTTGCTCCTAGTATTTGGTAAATTCCCCTTTGGCTTTCAGCTCTGCCTGAATCCTTCTGGGCTCTGGATCAGATTCAAGCAGGTCTCCCCCACAGTCTGCTCCCCGGTCTCTTCTCCGCGTCCCCGATGTTGGTGCAGACTGGACCTGGGTGTGACTCCAGCTCTGTCTTCCCCTCTCCCCACAAGTGTTGGATTGGGTTGAGGTCGGGGGACTGTGGGGCCTATCCAGCGACTGTACCTCATTGTCACTGACCCCTTCCTTCTTCAACCTTGACGTCTGAATGAGAACAACATTCTCCCATTATACAAGTCACTGGTCAGACCACACAGGGGATAATGGGGACAGTTTGGGCACCAGTTCATAGTGACTGGAATTCTGGAGAAGGGTCTGGATACATTTCTAGATGTAATAATATAACAAGTTATAGTGACCGGGATTCTGGAAAAGAGTCTGGATACATTTCTAGATGTAATATAACAAGTTCTAGTGACCGGGATTCTGGAGAAGGGTCTGGAGACATTTCTAGATGTAATAATATAACAAGATCTAGTGACCGGGATTCTGGAGAAGGGTCTGGATACATTTCTAGATGTAATAATATAACAAGTTATAGTGACCAGGATTCTGGAGAAGGGTCCGGATACATTTCTAGATGTAATAATAGAACAAGTTATAGTGACCAAGATTCTGGAGAAGGGTCTGGATACATTTCTAGATGTAATAATATAACAGGTTATAGTGACCAGGATTCTGGAGAAGGGTCTGGATACATTTCTAGATGTAATATAACAAGTTATAGTGACCAGGATTCTGGAGAAGGGTCTGGATACATTTCTAGATGTTATAATATAACAAGTTATAGTGACCGGGATTCTGGAGAAGGGTCTGGAGACATTTCTAGATGTAATAATATAACAAGTTATAGTGACCAGGATTCTGGAGAAGGGTCTGGATACATTTCTAGATGTAATAACAAGTTATAGTGACCGGGATTCTGGAGAAGGGTCTGGAGACATTTCTAGATGTAATAATATAACAAGTTATAGTGACCAGGATTCTGGAGAAGGGTCTGGAGACATTTCTAGATGTAATAATATAACAAGTTATAGTGACCGGAATTCTGGAGAAGGGTCTGGAGACATTTCTAGAGTGTAATAATATAAAAATTTATAGTGACCAGGATTCTGGAGAAGGTCTGGATACATTTCTAGATGTAATAATAGAACAAGTTATAGTGACCGGGATTCTGGAGAAGGGTCTGGATACATTTCTAGATGTAATAATATAACAAGTTATAGTGACCTGGATTCTGGAGAAGGGTCTGGAGACATTTCTAGATGTAATAATATAACAAGTTATAGTGACTGGGATTCTGGAGAAGGGTCTGGAGACATTTCTAGATGTAATAATATAACAAGTTATAGTGACCGGGATTCTGGAGAAGGGTCTGGATACATTTCTAGATGTAATAATATAACAAGTTATAGTGACCGGGATTCTGGAGAAGGGTCTGGATACATTTCTAGATGTAATATAACAAGTTATAGTGACCGAGATTCTGGAGAAGGGTCTGGAGACATTTCTAGATGTAATATAACAAGTAATAGTGACCGGGATTCTGGAGAAGGGTCGTTGATCCAGGGATTTATTCCAGATTGCAGTCCGGAAGGAATTTTTTCCCTAAAATGAGGACAATTGGCTTCTACCTCATGGGGTTTTTTGCCTTCCTCTGGATCAACACTGCTGCACAATGGGCTGAACTGCATGGACGTTGGCCTTTTTCCGGGCTTACAATGTTACTATGTTACTCCCAGCGCCTCTTACCAGACAACCAATACTCTACTCTATACTGATGAGGGGCAAACACCCCGAAACAGCTGTCTACAGATGAGTATCTGATTGGCTCTAATCCCAGTCACACTGCAAGGCTCAGTGAGTCGGATAAGACTGGAGGATGCTACATGCAATAGGAGGCAGAGTCCAAGCTCATTTCCCATGAGCGTTTTAGGATATATTTACATTTCAGTGGAGCGACTGAGGGTGTATAAGGCTCCGCTCGCCTTCATGGTGCTTCTCACAGGATGTCGCCCCATTTGAGTCCTATCCACCGCCTCCGGCCCATGATGTCCTTCTCTTCAATCACTTTTATGTTTTTATTTCTAGGGATTAGCTATAATCCGGTAAAACCCGTTTCCACATCTTCCTTCTAGTTCTCGGCCTTTAGCGCAGATTATAGAGAGAGCTTCACCCGGTGGTAAATGGCTTCACTGAGCTGCACTCGTCCGGCTGCAAAGAGGTTAATCTCCCTGGAGTGGGAAGCGCCTCCTATGGATCCATTAAAAGGAGAGGCCGAAGAGGAAGAGAGGGGACCTGAGGTCAGCAAGGAAGCAGAACCAACAGGAACACCAATATTATGATACTGGATTCCAGAAAGACGGCAGAGAAAGCAAAAAGAAGAGAGGAGAGCGGTGCCCGGGGTGGAAGGGCGGCGCCACACGGAGGAGGGGAGCAAGCAGTGTCCAGAAGACAAAGCTTCTCCAATGACCACTCACCGGGCAGCGCTGGGCATCCAGGACGGGCACTGCCACCGCGAGCCAAGAACACAGAGAATACAACAAGCTCCGCTTACATAACCCGGCACATCCCAACCACCAGGACTGGGAGCAACGTGAAGAAGAAGAAGGCAACAAGGACACGGGGAAACTCATGTAGGGCAAGACCCCCCAACCCGAATCCCACAGAGCCAACCGAGGAAGGTCTATGTCAGGGTACAAGGGAGAAGCAGGCATGATGGGTAACAGGCTACACTACTCATATAATCCAAGTGCTTCCAGTGTGGAGGTAACATAGGAAACTTGACTCAACCCGTACAAACAGCGGGACAGCATCACAGCTACACGTTTCAGACCCTGGAAGGTCCATGTCCGAAGTAATATCAAGAATCCCGATCTCCTTCCTCCTACCCTGGACCAGCTTCAAATCAATCAATGTGAATGTAAAAAAAAAACCAAAACCACAAAGTCCAGGCTGATAGAGACTAAGGAGTGAGGCAGCTCACACGGGCCGATTCCTCCTCAAAAGTACAAGATCTTTGGGCCAGTTCACACTATGGTAATGTCTTAGGCTGGGGTCACACTACGTATATGGATTACGGTGGGGTCACACTACGCATGGTTTAGGCAGGCCCCCTACACTTATTTAGGCCGGGGGCCCACACTACTCAAGGCTTGGGCGGGGGTCACCACTCTTGGGCTTAGGCTGGGGTCACACTATGTCTATGGCTCAGGCTGGGGTCACACAATGTCAATGGTATAGGCCGGGTCCACACGACTAATATGGCTTAGGCTGGGGTCACACTACGTCTATGGATTAGGACGGGTTCACACAAAAATTTAGGTTTTGGGGGGTCACCCCCTACACTAGGTTAGGCTAGGTCACACTAAGTCTATGGCTTAGGCTGGGGTCACACTACGTCTATCCTGAGGCTAGGTCACACTACACAGCTTGGTTGGGTCACACTTTTACGCATGGGCTTAGGCCGGGGTCACACTACGTCTATGGCTTAGGCTGGGGTCACACTACGTCTATGGCTTAGGCTGGGGTCACACTATGTCTATGGCTTAGGCCAGGGTCCACAAGTCAGGCTTGGGGCCGGGGGTCACACTCCCTTATGGCTTAGGCCGGGGTCACACTACGTCTATGGCTTAGGCTGGGGTCACACTACGTCTATGGCTTAGGCTGGGGTCACACTATGTCTATGGCTTAGGCCAGGGTCACACTACACTTATGGCTTAGGGCGGGGGGTCACCTATTCTATGGTTTTAGGTGGGGGCACATACTCTTGGCTAAGGCGGGGGCACACTATGTCTATGGCTTAGGCTGGGGTCATACATGCCCCAGGGTTAGGCTGGGGGTCCCTCATCTATGGCTTAGGCCGGGGTCACACTACATCTATGGCTTAGGCCGGGGTCACACTACGTCTATGGCTTAGGCCGGGGTCACACTACGTCTATAGCTTAGGCTGGGGTCACACTACCCTTATGGCTTAGGCCGGGGTCACACTACGTCTATGGCTTAGGCTGGGGTGACATTACGTCTATGGCTTAGGCTGGGGTCACACACGCCTAGGGCTTGGGGCTGGGGTACACACACTAGGCTTGGGCTGGGGCCCATCACTCTATGGCTTAGGCGGGGGGTCACACTTTTAAGGTTTAGCGGGGGTCACCACTCTAGGGCTTAGCTGGGTCAACTATGCTATGGCTTAGGCTGGGGTCACACTAGGGTTATGGCTTAGGCTGGGTCCACACTACGTTCATGGCTTACCCCGGGTTCCACTAATCTGGGGGCTTTAGGCTGGGTCACACTACGCTAGGGGTTTAGGCTGGGGTCACTCTACGTCTATGGCTTAGGCTGGGGTCACACTACGTCTATGGCTTAGGCTGGGGTCACACTACATCTATGGCTTAGGCCGGGGTCACTCTACGTCTATGGCTTAGGCTGGGGTCACACTACATCTATGGCTTAGGCCGGGGTCACTCTACGTCTATGGCTTAGGCCGGGGTCACTCTACATCTATGGCTTAGGCTGGGGTCACACTACATCCATGGTTTAGGTTGGGGTCACTCAACTCATGGCTTAGCTGGGTCCCCCAAAAACCAGGGCTTAGGCTGGGGTCACATTCGCTTGGCTTGGGTTGGGGGGTCCCACTCTATGGCTTAGGCCGGGGTCACTCTACGTCTATGGCTTAGGCGGGGGTCCACTACCTAGGCTTAGGTTTTGGGGCACTTTTACTCAAGGGCTTAGGCTGGGTCAACTACTCAAATGGCTTAGGCTGGGGTCACACTAGATGTATGGCTTAGGCTGGGGTCACACTACGTCTATGGCTTAGGCCGGGGTCACACTACATCTATGGCTTAGGCTGGGGTCACACTACGTCTATGGCTTAGGCTGGGGTCACACTACGTCTATGGCTTAGGCTGGGGTCACACTACGTCTATGGCTTAGGCTGGGGTCACACTACGTCTATGGCTTAGGCTGGGGTCACACTACGTCTATGGCTTAGGCTGGGGTCACACTATGTCTATGGCTTAGGCTGGGGTCACACTACGTCTATGGCTTAGGCTGGGGTCACACTACGTCTATGGCTTAGGCTGGGGTCACACTACGTCTATGGCTTAGGCTGGGGTCACACTACTCTATTTTAGGCGGGGGGTCACACTGAGTCTATGGCTTAGGCTGGGGTCACACTACGTCTATGGCTCAGGCTGGGGTCACACTAGTTGTATGGCTTAGGCCGGGGTCACACTACATTTATGGCTTAGGCTGGGGTCACACTACATTTATGGCTTAGGCAGGGGTCACGCTACGTGTATGGCTTAGGCTGGGGCAAACTTTTTATGCTTGCTGGGGTCCACTACGTCTATGGTTTTGGCGGGGGTCACACAGCTATGGCTTAGGCTGGGGTCACACTACACTTATAGTTAATTAACATACACTTTTTTGTTAAATGGAAGCTCCATCATCTTGTGGTGATTTCTGATGATGCAGACGCCGCTCAGGGATGGAATAGCGCGGGGTTGAACTTTACTGACCCAGAAACATTTATGGAGCGAGCCCAAATCCCTGTGACTCCATGTCGGGCCCTTAAGTTAGGAACATCGCCCTGGAGGTCCCGTATTGAAGCTACAGTGTGACGTGTCCACAGACTATAATGGGTCAGACATAGAGTCACAGGCGCAGACCTTTGGATACTTCTTGACTTTGTCCTTCTACTGTTTTTTTCATTTGCCGAGAACAAGAGAACCAATCTGGGAGGCACATGAGCTTTGTGCGGACTCTGCAATGCTCGGATGCAGTTACATAAGAGCGCGGCCTGAGGGGCATTGATTGTGCGGGGCATTGATTGTGCGGGGCATTGATTCCGTGGAGCATTGATCGTGCGGGGCATTGATTGTGCGGGGCATTGATTCTGCGGGGCATTGATTCCGCGGGGCATTGATTCCGCGGGGCATTGATTCTGCGGGGCATTGATTCTGCGGGGCATTGATTCCGCGGGGCATTGATTCCGCGGGGCATTGATTCCGCGGGGCATTGATTGTGCGGGGCATTGATTATGCGGGGCATTGATTGTGCGGAGGCATTGATTCTGCGGGGGCAACTGATTCTGCGGGGGCATGAATTCTGCGGGGCATTGATGGCCGCGGTGGCATTGAATTCCGAGGAGCATTGATTCTGCGGGGCATTGATTATGCGGGGCATTGATTCAGAGGGCATTTATCCGCGGGGGCATTGATTCTGCGGGGCATTGATTCTGCGGGGCATTGATTCTGTGGGGCATTGATTCTGCGGGGCACTGATTGTGTGGGACATTGATTCTGCGGGGCATTGATTGTGCGGGGCACTGATTGTGCGGGGCATTGATTCCGCGGGGCATTGATTCTGCGGGGCATTGATTCTGCGGGGCATTGATTCTGCGGGGCAGTGATTCCGTGTGGCATGGATTAAGCGGGGCATGGATTGTGCAGGGCATTGATTCTGCGGGGCATTGATTCCGCGGGTCATTGATTCCGCGGGGCATTGGTTCCGCGGGGCATTGATTCCGCGGGGCACTGATTGTGCGGGGCATTGATTCCACGGGGCATTGATTCTGCGGGGCACTGATTGTGTGGGACATTGATTGTGCGGGGCATTGATTCTGCGGGGCATTGATTGTGCGGGGCACTGATTGTGCGGGTCATGGATTCCGCGGGGCACTGATTGTATGGGACATTGATTCTGCGGGGCATTGATTCTGCGGGGCATTGATTGTGCGGGGCACTGATTGTGCGGGGCATTGATTCCACGGGGCATTGATTGTGCGGGGCATTGATTCCTCGGGGCATTGAGTCCGCGGGCATTTGATTTACGGGGCATTCTGATTCGGGTGGGCATGATTGACTGCGGGGCACTGATTGTGTGGGACATTGATTCTGCGGGGCATTGATTCCGCGGGGCACTGATTGTGTGGGACATTGATTGTGCGGGGCATTGATTCTGCGGGGCATTGATTCTGCGGGGCATTGATTCTGCGAGGCACTGATTGTGCGGGGCATTGATTCTGCGAGGCATTATTTCCGTGCGGCATTGATTCTGCGGGACATTGATTCTGCGGGGCATTGATTCTGCGGGGCATTGATTCTGCGGGGCATGGATTCCGCGGGGCATGGATTCCGCGGGGCATTGATTCCGCGGGGCATTGATTCCTGAGGGGGAGGCATTGATTCTGCAGGGCATTTGATTTGCGGGGCATTCGTTTCTGGGGGGGGTGGGGGGGCATTGATTCTGCGGGGCATTGATTCTGCGGGGCATTGATTCTGCGGGGCATTGATTGTGCGGGGCATTGATTCCGCGGGGCATTGATTCCGCGGGGCATTGATTCTGCGGGGCATTGATTCTGCGGGGCATTGATTCTGCGGGGCATTGATTGTGCGGGGCATTGATTCTGCGGGGCATTGATTCCGCGGGGCATTGATTCTGCGGGTTGTTCAGGCCTTCACTTTTAAACTTGTTTAGCCTGAAGCGGATTCGGCTCGTCTGACGGGTCCTGAGCTGGAACCTCTGATCATGAGCGGCTGCTGGAGCCATCCCGCCGGAGATCCTCTCCCACACCCAGTGCTCTCACGCTGGACCTGCAAACGGGTGACGGGCACCGGCAAGGGAATCCCGGGGTGATGGTTCATTGCCGAGCGCTAATTGCCACAAGTCAATGGCGGCTGCGGCGCTCAGGGGCACGGGTTTAGGGCTTTAAACATTTGCTCCCCTCTGGCAGCGGGTAAGCGCCCTGCATATTAGTGTACTTACACTCTCACTATTTGCTTTGCCCCTCCAGGGATGTTCTTCCACTCTGCCACCCGATGTGACCTTGGGCTTGGAGCGACACGAGTGCACAGTGTGCGGCAGCCATAACCAGGCAACATGCGCCTCCCTGGGGGTATTGTGCAGAGGTCGTATTGTTAATTAGGCTCGAGCTGCAGGATCATTAAGGAGCGTCCTCCCAGCTCTGCTGCCTTCATACATTCTGCTCCGTTATGGCCGCCGTCATGTGACTCCAGTGCGTGTCCTCCCGTATAGACTGGGGCTCAGTCCTCCCTATCCGGCAGATGCATGGGAGCTGCTCCATTATATCTGCATCAACCAGTACCTTCCTCTTCCCTGCATACAGAGAGCGCAGGGGAACAGGTCACTCCTGTCTGACCCAAGAGAGCAGGAGCGCAGCTAATGACCAGCCAGACACTTCAAGGGACAGTTCACTCCGGAGGGCCCTGACTCTGAAGGACTTTCCCACAATGCTCTGAGCCTCAACAATAAGGTGCATCTGCTTTCTCCAAGGCGCACAGTATCGCACATCCCTGTAAGGCAATGTTCACACAGCCGGTTTACTCCGTGTTACAGACGCTTTTAGGTACGTGTTTGAATCCGTCTGTCGGACCCTAAATGGACCCAAACACGTATCTAACACAGCAGCAGCGTCCACACGAGTGATCCCTGAGAGGCGTTAAACTGAGTCTTTCAGATCCGCGCCCAGCACAGAGCCCAAAAATGAGACAGCAGGTGAGCCCCTATCTAAAATGATAGGTGCAATTCTGCTTGCTCCAAACACATCCAAAAACACAGCTACCCTATAATAAATATACGGGGAAGGATCCTGCTGATCCAAACAATCATACACACAGCTACCTCTCTATTAATAACTATAGGGAGCGATCCTACTGCATCCAAAAATCACAACACACAGCTGCCTTATCAATAACTTATAGGGAACGACCAGCTGACATCCAACACATCCAACACGCAGCTGCTCTATAATAACTCTAGGGAGCAATCCTGTGCATCAACACATCAAAACACACAGCTACTCTAAATAAACTCTAGGGGGAGCGATCCTACTGCATCCAACACATCCAACACACCAGATTACCTCTATCATATATATAGGAAGCTCGATCACTACTGCAAATACCAAAAACATCCAAACCACACAGATACTCTATTATTAAACTCTAGGAGCGATCCTACTGCAATCCAAACACATCCAACACACAAGCTACCTCTATCATAAAACTATAGGACAGCGATCCTACTGCATCCTACACATCCAAACACCATAGCTGCCTCTATAATAACTATTGGGAGCGACCTGCTGCATCCAACACTTCCAAACTCGCAGCTGCCTCTATAATAAACTATTAGGGAGTGACCTGCTGCATTACCAAAACACTTCACAAACACCACAGCTGCATTCTCATAAAACTATAGGGTGCGATCTGCTGCACTCCTACACATCAACAACACAGCTACCTCTAATTATAACTATAGGGAGTGTCCCTGTGCATCCAACACATCCAAACACACAGCTGCCTCTATAATAACTATAGGGAGCGATCCTGCTGCATCCAACACATCCAAACAACAGTGCCTCTATAATACTTTAGGGTGCTCGATCCTGCTGCATCCAAAACATCAAAACACAAAGATGCCTATATAATAAACTTTAGGGGAGCGATCCTGCTGCATCCAGACACATCCAAACACACATCGCCTCTATAATAACTATAGGAGTGACCCTGCTGCTTTACAAAAAAATCCATAACACAAAGCTGCTCTATAATAACTATAGGGTGCGATCTGCTGCATACATCAAACATACAAACACACAGTGCCTCTATAATAAACTATTAGGGAGCGATCCTGCTGCATCCAAACAATCCAAACACACAGCTGCCTCTATAATATTTATAGGGAGGATCCTGCTGCATCCAACAACATCTAACACACAGTGGCCTCTAATAATATAAACTATAGCGAGCGATTCCTGCTGGCATCCACACGCCCTAAACACTCAGGCTGCCTCTATAATAAACTATAGGGCAGCGACCCTGCTGATCCAACACACATCCAAACACAATGCTTGCTTATAATAAACTATAGGGGCAGCGATCCTGACTGCATCCAAACACACAGCTGCATACTTAATAACCTATAGGGAGCGATCCTGTGCATCCAACACATCCAAAAACAACAGTTGCCTCTATTAATAAAACTATAGGGAGTGATACTGCTCGCATCAAACACATCCAAAACACCACAGCTGCCTCTATAATAAACTATAGGGAGTGATCCTTCTGCATCAATACACAATCCAACACATACAGATGCCTCTATAGTGAACTATAGGGAGCGATCTTTGCTGCAATTCCACACATCCAAACACTCAAGCTGCCCTTATTATAACTAATAGGGAGCGATCCTGCATGCATCCATCACATCCAAATACACACAGCTGCCTCTATAATAAACTCTTGGGAGGTTCTGCAGCATCCAACACTTCAAACACATAGCTGCCTCTATAATAACTATAGGGATGATACCTGCTGCATCCAACACATCAAACACACAGATGCCTCTATTTTAACTATAGGGAGGCGATCCGCTGCTGCATCCAACACTCCAACACACAGCTATGCATCTATTAATAACTATAGGAGCGATCCTGCTGCATCCAACAACACTACTCCAAACACACAGATTCCTCTTTATTAATTATAGGGAGCGATCCTGCTGCATCAAACACATCCAAACCACAGCTGCTCTATAAAAACTCTAGGGAGCGATCCTGCTGCATCCAACACAAAAACAAACACACAGCAAAGCTGCCTCTAAATTAAAACTTATAGGGAGCGATCTGCTGCATCCAACACATCCAAACACCACAGCTGCCCTCTATAATAACTATAGTGGAGCGGATCCTGCTGCAGCCAACTGGATTCAAACACCCAGCTGCCTCTATAATAAACTATAGAGAGCGGATCCTGTCTGCATCAACACATCCAAACACTCAGCTGCCTCTATAATAACTATAGGAAAGTGGATCCTTGCTGCATCCAAACATACAAACACACATGGCTGCCCTCTATAATAACTATAGGGAGCGATCTGACTGCATCCAACACACCAAACACACAGCTGCTCTCTCTATAGATAACCTATAGGGGAGCGTTCTGATTGAATTCAAACACATCAACACACAGCTACCTCTATCATAACTTTAGGGAGCGATCCTGCTGCACCACCATCCAAACACACAGCTGCCTCTATTAAATATAACTATGAGGGAGCGATCACTGCTCGCATCCTACACATCCAAACACACAGCTGCCTTCTATAAGAAAATATAGGGGAGCGATTGCTGCATCAACACATCCAATACACATCTGCTCTATTACTAAACTATAGGGGGCAACTCTGTAGTAATCCAACACATCCAAACACGCAGCTGCTCTATAATAAACTATAGGGAGCGATCCTGCCCTGCATCCAACAGATCCAAACACACAGCTGCCTCTATAAATAACTATATGTGAGCGATCCTGAGATCCAACACATCCAACACAAAGCTGGGGGCCTCTATAATATCTATTAGGGGAGCGATCCTACTGCAGCCAACACCTCATCCCAAACACAACAAGCCTTACCTCTATAATAAACTACTAGGAAGTCGTTCTGCTGCAATCCACAACTCATCCAAACACTCCAGCTGCCTCTATAATTAAACTATTATAGGGAGCGATTCCTGCTGCATCCACACCACATCAAACACAGAGCTGCCCTCTATAAATAACTATGGAGCGATCTTGCTGCATCCAAACACACAGCTGCTCAATTAATATACCTATAGAAGTGATCCTGCTGCATCACACATCCAAACACACAGCTGCCCACTTATAATAAATATAGGGAGCGATCTGCTGCATCCATCCATCCAAACACACAGCTGCCTCTATATAAACTATAGGGAGAGATCATGCGGCATCCAACACAGTCCAAACACCACAGCTGCATCTATAGTAAACTATAGGGAGCGATCCTGGATGGCATCCAACACATCCAATACACACAGTGCCTTATAATTAAACTATAGAAGGAGCGTTCATGCTGCATCCAACACATCCAAACACACAAGCTGCTCTATATTAACCTATGGGAGCGATCCTGCTGCATTAAACATCCAACACACAGCTGCCACTATAATAACTATAGGGAGCGATCCCTGTGCTGCATTCCAACCCCACACCAAACACACAGCTGCCTCTTTAATAACCTATAGGAGCGATCCTGCCTGATTCAACACATCCAAACCCACACAGCTGCCTCTATTATAAACTATAGGGAGCGATCCTGCTCCATCCAACACATCCAACCACACAGCTGCCTCTTTAAATAAACTATAGGGAGCGATCTGACTGCATGCAAACCATCCAAACAACAGCTACCTCTATAATAATTATAGGAGCGGATCTACTGCATCCAACACATCGAAACACACAGCTGCATCTATAATAACTAGAGGGAGCGACCCTGCTGCATTCCAAACATCCAAAAAAACACACAGTCTGCTCTATAATAACTATAGGGTGCGGTCCCTCGCTGCATCCTTCACATCCAAACACACAGCTGCTCTATAATAAAACTATAAGGAGTGACCCCTGCTGCATCCATACACATCCAAACACACAGATGCCTCTATACATAACTTATAGGAGGATCCTGCTGCATCCAAACACATCCAAACACGCAGCTGCCATCTATAATAACTATAGGGAGCGATCCTGCTGCATCCAACACATCCAAACACCACAGCTACCTCTATAATAACTATAGGGCAGCGATCCTGCTGCAATCCAACACATCCAAAACCACACAGGTACTTCTATAATAAAACTATAGGGAGTGACCTGCTGCATCCAACACATCCAAACACACAGCTGCCTCTATAATAAACTATAGGGAGCGATCTGCTGCACATCCAAAACACATCCAAACAAACAGCTGTCTCTATATAACTATTGGGTGCGATCCCTCATTGATCCAACACATCCAAACACACAGCTGTCCCTTATAGATAACTATTGGGAGCGATTCCTTCCTGCTGCATCCAACACATCCAAACGCACAGTGCCTCTATATAAAAACTATAGGGAGCGATCCTTCTGCATCCAACACATCCAAACACACAGCTGCCTCTATAATAACCTATAGGAGCTGATCTGCTGCATCCAACCAATCCAAACACATAGCTGCCTCTATTAATAACTATAGGAGCGATCTGCTCTGCATCCAACTCATCCAAACACGCAGCTGCCTTCTATAATAACTAGAAGGGAGCGATACTCGCTGCATTCCAACACAATCCAAACACACAGCTAACTCTATAATAACTATAGGGAGCAATCTGCCTGCATCAAACACATCCAAACACACAGCTGCCCTATAATAAACTATGGGGGTGATCCTGCTGCCTCCAACTCATCTCAAAACACCACAGGCTGCCTCTTACAATAACTATTAGGGTGCGATCTGCTGCATCCAAACACATCCAAACATTGCAGCTGCCTCTATAATAAACATATTTATAGGGACGACACCCTGCTTGAATCCAAAACAAATCCCCAAAAACACACAACTGCCTCTATAATAAAACTATAGGGAGCGAATCTCTAAGGCATCCACCACATCCAAACCACACAGCTTGCCTATACTTATAAATAACTATAGGGGAGCGATCCTGCTGCATCAACACATCCAAACCACAAGCTGCCTATATAAAAACTATAGGGAGCGATCCTGCTGCATTCAACACATCACAAACATAAGCTGCCTCTATAATAACTATAGGCGGGACGATCTGCTGCATACAACACATCCAAAACACCCAGCTGCTCTATAAAAACTATAGTGAGCGATCTGCTGCATTCAACACACACCAACACACAGCTGCCTCTATAATAACCTATAGGGAGCGATTTCCTGCTGCATCCAAAAAATCCAAACACACAGCTGCCTCTATAATAAACTATAGGGAGCGATCTGCTGGATCCAACACATCCAAAACACCAGCTGCCTCTATAAATAACTATAGGGAGGACCCTGCTGCTTCAACTAATCCAAACAACACAGCTGCTGCCTCCTATATAAACTATAGGAGCGATCCTGCTGCATCCAACACATCCAAACACACGATGCCTCTATAATAAAACGTATAGGGAGCGATCTGGCTGCATCAACTCTTCCAAAACACAAGCTGCCTCTATAATAACTATAGTGAGCGATCCTGCTGCATCCCAACAAATCCAAACACAGAGCTGCCTCTTAATCAAACCTATAGGGGCAGCGAATCCATGCTGCATCCAACACATCAAAAACCACAGCTGCCTATATAATAACATATAGGGAGCGTCCCTGCCTGCATCCAACAATCCAAACGCACAGCTTGCCTCTATAATTAAACTATAGGGAGCGATCCTGCTGCTTCAAACCACCCAAACACACAGCTGCCTCTATAATAACTATAGGGAGCGATCCTGCAGGCATTCAACACATCCAAAAACCACATAGCTGCCTCATAATAACTATCAGGGGAGTGATCCTGCTGATCACAACACATCAAAACACGCAGCTGACTCTATAATAACTATAGGGACGCGATCCTCGCTGCATCCATACACATCCAAACTCACAAGCTGCCTTTATAAAAACTATAGGGAGCGATACTGCTGCATCAACACATCAAACACACAGCTGCCTCTATAATAACTAGTAGGGAGCGATCCCGCTGCATCAAAAACACATCCAAACACACAGATGCACTCTATAAAAAAACTTTAAGGAGCGATCTGCTGCGCTCCCATCACATCCAAACACACGGCTGCTCTATAATAACTATAGGGAGCAATCCTGATGCATTCAACAAATCCAAACCAAAAGCTGCTCGTTAATACTATAGGGAGCGATCCTGCTGCATCCAACCACACCCAAACACACAGCTGCCTCTTATAATAACTATAGGGAGAGCATCTGCTGCATCCAACAATCCAAACACACAGCTGCCTCTATATTAATATAGGAGCGATCCTGCTGCATCCAAACATCCTAACACAGCTGTCTCTATAATAAAAAACTATAGGGAGCGGTCCTGCTGCATTCAACACATCCAAACTCACAGCTGCTCTATAATAAAACTATAGGGAAGAGCGATCCTGCTGCATCCACACACACCCAAAACACATCAGCTGCTCTTATAATAACCTAGTTGGGAGCGATCCTGCGCATCATCTCATCCAAACACATAGATGGCCTCTATAATAACTATAGGGAGCGTCATGCTGCATCCAACAACATCCAAACACACAGGCTGCCTTTATAATAACTACAGGAGCGACCCTGCTGCATCCAAACACATCAACACAAGCAGCTTATAATAAACTATAAGGGAGCGATCCTGCTTTTGCATCCAAACAATCCAACACACAGCGTGCCTCTATAATAATCTATAGTGAGCGATCCTGCTGCAGGCCCCCAAAACCCTTCCAAACACACAGCTGCTCTATAATAAACTATAGGGAGCGATCCTGCTGCATCCAAACACACATCACAAACACACAGCTGCCTCTATAATAACTTATTGTGAGCGATCTGCTGCAGCTCAAAACCCTTCCAACAAATAGCTGCCTCTATAATAAACTACTAGGAGCGATCTTGCTGGCATCCATCACAAATCCAAACACAATGCTGCCTCTTAATAAAAACTATAGGGAGCGATCCTGCTGATCTACACATCCAAACACAAAGCTGCCTCTATATAAACTAGAGGGAGTGATCCTGCAGCATCCAACTCATCCCAAAACACGCTGCTTTATAATAACTATAGGGAGCGGATCCTGCTTGCAGTCCAACACATCCAAACCCCGCCACCCCCCCACCCCCCCCCCCCCCCCCCCCCCCAAACCCACACCCCCCCCCCCCCCCCCCCCCCCCCCCCCCCCCCCCCCCCCCCCCCACCCCCCCCCCCCCCCCAACACCCCCACACCCACCCACCCCCCCCCACCCCCCACCCCCCCCACCACCCCCCCCTACTCCCCCCCTCCCCCCCCCCCCCCCCCCCCCCCCCCCCCCCACCCCCCCCCCCCCCCCCCCCCCCCCCCCCCCCACACCCACCCCCCCCCCCCCCCCCCCACCCCCCCCCCCCCCCCACCCCCCCACCCCCCCCCCCACCCCCCCACCCCTCACCACCACCCCCCCCCCCCCCCCCCCCCCCCCCCCCCCCCCCCCCCCCCCCCCCCCCCCCCCCTCCCCCCCCCCCACCCCCCCCCAACCATCCCCCCCCCCCACACCCCCCCCCCACACCCCCCCCCACCCACCCCCCACCCCCCACCCCACCCCCCCCCCACCCACCACCATCAACAAAACTATTAACCCCCCCACACCCCCCCCCCCCCCCCCCCCCCCCCCCCCCCCACCCCCCCCCCCCCCCCCCCCCCCCCCCCCCTCCACCCCACACCCCCCCCCCGCCCCAACCCCCCCCTCCACCCCCCCCCCCCCCCCCCCCGCCCCCCCCCCCCCCCCCCCCCCCCCCCCCCCCCCCCCCTCTACACCCCCCACCCACACCCCCTCCCCCCCCCTCCCCCCCCCCGCCCCCCCACCACCCCCCCACACAGCTGCCTCTATAATAACTATAGGGGAGCGATCATGCTGCAGCCAGCATGGATCCAAACACCCCAGGCTGCCCTCGATAATAATATAGGGAGAGATCCTGCTGCATCCAAAATCCAAACACACAGCATGCTCTATAATAACTATAGGGGAGCGATCCTGCTGCATCCAAAACATCCAAACACAAAGCTTGCTGTATAATAAACTATAGGGAGCGATCTGTGCAGCAAAACATGGATCCAAAACACCCAGCTGGCCTCTCTAATAACTATAGGGAGGCGATCCTGCTGCATTAACAATCCAAACACCACAGCTGATCTATAATAAAACTATAGGAGCGTTCCTGCTGCATCCACACATCCCAAACACACAGCAATGCTATATAATAACTATTAGGGCGATCCTGCTGCATCCATAACACTTACAACACACAGCTACTCTATAATAACTATAGGGTGCCGAATCCTGCCTGCATTCAACCACATCCAAACCACACTGGCTGCCTCATATTAATAACGATAGGGAGCGATCTGTGCATCACACATTTCAAAACACACAGATGCCTCTATAATAACCTATAGGGGAGCGATCCTGCGGCATCAACACATCCAATCTCACAGCTGCCTTATAATCTCCTTTAGAGCGATCCTGCTGCATTCCAACACATCCAAATAACACTGCTGCCTCTATATAACTATAGGGAGCGATCTGCTGCATCCAATCACATCAAACACTCAGCTGCCTCTATTATAACTTGTGGTGAGCGATCCTGCATGCAGCCAGCTTGGATCCAAAACTACCCAGCTGCCTTTAATAACGATAGGGAGCGATTATGCTGCGATTCACACATCACAACACATCTGCTGCCTCGATAATAAACTATAGAGGAGCGATCTGCCTGCATCCAACACTTCCAAAACACTCCCACAGCTGCCTCTATAACTTAAACTATAGGGAGCGATCCTGCTGAGCAAGCATGGATCAAACACCCCAAGCTGCCCTCTATATTAAACTATAGGGGAGCGATCTGTGCATTCAACACATCCTAACACTATGTGCCTCTGATAATAACTATAGGGGAGCGATCCTGCTGCATCCAACACTTCCAAACACAACGCTGCTCTATATTAACTATAGGGGAGCGATCCATGCAGCATTAAACACATTAAACAACAGACTTGCCTCCTATAATAAACTATAGGAGGATCCTGCTGCATCCACACATCCAAACACACAGTGCTCTATAATAATAGAGGGAGCGATCCATGCTTCATACAACACATCCAACACACAGTTCCGTCTTGATTACTATAGGGTGCGTTCCTGCTGCTTCCAACACATCCAAACACACCAAGCTGCCTCTATAATAATAAGGGAGCGACTTGCTGCATCAACACACTCCAAACACACAGCTTTGCCTCTATAATAAATATTAGGGAGCAGATCCTTGCTGCAACAAAACATCCAAAACAAAGCTGCCCTCTATAATAAAACTTTAGGGAGCGATCTGGTGGATCCAAACACACCCAACACTCAGCTGCCTCTATTAATAAATATAGGTAGAGATCCTGCTGCATCCAACACATCCAACACACAGCTGCCCTTATATTAACTATAGGGGAGCGATCCTGCTGGAATCCAACACATCCAAAAAAACAGTGCCCTCTATAATAAACTATAGTGGATGATCTGCTGCATCAACACACATCCAAAACAAACAGCATGCATCTATAATAAACTATAGGGAGCGATCTGCTGCATCCAAAACTCAGTCTGCCTCATAATAATATAGTGAGCGATCCTGCGCATCCTCAAACACACAGTGCCTCATATAAATCTATTTTTTTTTAGGGAGCGATCTCCTGCAGCCAACACATCTAACACACAGATTGCTCTTATAATAAATATAGGGAGCAAACTCTGCTGCATCCAACACATCCCAAACACGCTAGCTGCCTCTGTAATAAACTATAGTGGAGCGATTCCTTCTGGCATCCAACAACATCCAAAACATACAGTGCCTTTATTAAATAAAATATAGGGAGCGATCTTGATGCATTCAACAATCAAAACACACAGCTGCCTCTATAATAACTAATAGGGAGCGATCCTGCTTGAGTTCCAACACACCCAAACACACAGCAGCTGCCTCATAATAAACTTATAACTAGGGAGCGAATCCTGCTGCGCATCTCCAACACATCCAAATCACACACTACCTATATATAACTGTAGGGAGCGATCCTGCTGCATTCAAACAATCAAACACACAGCTGCCTCTATAATTTAACTATAGGGAGCGATCCTGATGCAGCCAACACTTCCAAACACAAAGCTGCCTTATAATACACTATAGGGAGCGATCTGCTGCTGCATCTAACACATTCAAACACTCTGCATGCCTCTAATAATAACCTTTAGGGAGCGATCCTGCTGCATCCAACAATCAAAACACAGCCTGTCTGTATAATAAAATATAGGGAGCGATCCTTGTCTGCATCAAACATTCCAAACACACAGCTGCTCTATAATAACTATAGGGAGCGATCTGCTGCAGCCACACATCAAACACACAGTGCCTCTATAATAAACTATGGGGAGGATTGCTGATCCAACCATACAAACACACAGTGCCTCTATAATTACTATAGGGAGCAATCCTGCTGCATTCAACAATCCATAACCACACAGCTGCCTTATGAATAAAATATAGGGGAGCGTCCTGCTGCACTCCAAACACTTCAAACACTAAAGCTGCTCTATAATAACTATAGGAGCGAGCCTGCAGGCATCTAAACACATTCAAACACACAGCTGCCTCTATTAATACCTATAGGGGAGCGTTGCTGCATCCAACAAATCAAACACACAGCTGCCTTCGTGATAATAACTATAGGGAGCGATCTTGCTGCATCAAACATTCCAAACACACAGCTGCCTTCTATGATAACTATAAGGGAGCGTTATGCTGCTTCCAAATACATCAAACACACAGCTGCTTTATAATAAACTGATAGGGAGCGATCCTGCTGCATCAACACATCCAAACACACAGGCTGCTCTATATAATACTATAGGGAGCGGCTCCTGCTGCATACAACAGTGCCTCTGATAATAAACTATAGTGAGCGATCCTGCGCATCCAACACAGCTGCTCTTAATAATATAGGGTGCGATCACTGGCATCCACAAACATTAAATACACAGATGCACTCTATAATAAAACTATAGAAGCAAACTCTGCTGCATCAAACATCCAAACCACAGCAGCTGCCTCTGTATACTAAACTATAGGGATGCGATCCTTCATGCATCCAAACATCCAACAACAGCTGCCATTTAATTAAACTATAGGAGATATCCTGCTGCATAAAGAAAATACCCATATAAACCTCCAAACACACTCCAAAACACAGCTGGCCTCTATAATAACTATAGGGCGAGATCTGCTGCATCAACACATCCAAACAACCACACAGCTGCCTCCTATAATAAACCTATAGGAGCGTTCCTGCTGCATTCCAAAACACATCCAATACACAGCTACTCTTTAATAACTATAGGGAGCGATCTGCTGCAGCCAACAATCCCAACACCAGTGCCTCTATAATAAACTACAGGGTGCGACCTGCTGCATCCAAACACATCCAAACACAAAGCTGCCTCTATAATAACTATGGGGAGCGATTCCGCTTCATCCAACACATCCAAACACACAGCTGCTTATAATTAAACTTATAGGAGCGTTCCTTGCTGATCAAACATCCAAACACAGAGGCTGCTCTATAATAAAACTATAGGAGGATTCCTGTGCATCCAACACATCCAAACATGCAGCTGCCTCTATAATAACTAGAGGGAGCGACCAGCTGCATCCAACCATCCAAAAACACTCAGCTGCTCTATATAACCTTATAGGGAGCGATCTGCTGCATCAACACATCCACACACAAAGCTGCTTATAATAAACTATAGGGAGCAATCCTGCTGATATCACACTATCCAACTACATCAAAGCTGCCTCTATAATAAACTATATGCGGAAGCGATCCTAGTTCATTCAACAACCATCCAAACACACAGATGCCTCGTATAATAACTATAACGGGAGGATCCTGCTGCATCCGACACATCCTAACACACAGCTGCCTCTATAATAACTATAGGGAAACGATCTGCTGCATCCAACTCACCCAAACACAAAGCTGCTCTATAATAACACTTTAGCGGAGCGATCCTGCTGAATCCACACATCCAAACAAACAGCTGCCTCTATTATAAAACTATAGGGAGCGATCCTGCTGCATCCAAAAAAACACACAGCTGCCTCTATAATTAACTATAGGGAGGCGATCCTGCTGCATCCAAACACACAGTGCTCTATATATATACTTCTAGGGGAGCGATCCGTGCTCGCATCCTACACATCAAACACACCCAGCTGCCTTATTATAATATAGGGCAGCGATTCCATGCTGCCATCCAACGCCCTCAAAACACCACAGCTGCCTCTATAATAACTTTACGGGAGCGATCCTGATGCATCCAACACACAAGCTCTGCTCTATAATAAATATTAGGGAGCGACCTTGCTGCCATCCAAAACACTCCAAACACACAGCTGCTCTTATAATAACTTAGGGAGCGATCCTGCTGCATCCAACAATCCACACACAAAGCTGCTCTATAATAAACTATAGGGATGCAATCTTGCGCATTCAAACACATCCACACACAAAGCTGGCCTCTATAATAAACTATAGGAGGCGATCCTGCTTAATTCAACACATCCAAAACACCACGTGCATCTATAATAATATTAGGGAGCGATCCTGCTGCATTCCAAATCCACTATCACCAAACACACAGCTGCCATCTATAATAACTATAGGAGTACGTTCCTGCTGCATCCAAGCACACCCAAACACACAGCTGCCTCTATAAATAACCTATAGGGAGCGATCCTGCATGCATTCAACAATCCAAACACACTAGCTACCTTATATTAAAAACTTATAGGGAGCGATCTGCTGCCTACCGAACAATCAAACACTCAGCTGCCCTCTATAATAATACTATAGGCAGCGATCCTGCTGCATCCAACACATCCAAACACACAGCTGCCTCTTAATAATAAACTATAGGGAGCGGATTGCTGCATCCAACAACATCCAAACAACAGCTGCCTCTATTAATTAAATTATGGGAAGCGATCTGCCTGCATCCAACACATCCAACACACAGCTGCCTCTATAATACAACTATAGGGAGCGATCTTGCTGCATCCAACACATCCAAAACACAGGCTGCTCTATAATAACTATAGGGAGCGATCCTGCTGCTTCCAACAATCCAAACACAGCGTGCCTCTATAAATAACTATAGGGAGCGATTCTGCTGCATCCAACACACACCAAACACCAGCTGCCTCTTATAATAAACTATTAGGGAGCGATTCTGCTGATCCAACAAATCCAACACGAACTGCCTCTATTAATAACTATAGGGAGCGATCCTGCTGCATCAACACATCCAAACCACAGCCTGCCTATATAATAACTATAGGGTAAAGCGATCCTGCGGATCCAACAAATCCAAACACACAATGTGCTCTATAATAACTATAGGGAGCGATCCTGCTGCATCCAACACACAGCTGCAGGCTGCATCCCAAATACGCCGTGTGAACATCCCCTAAATCTGAGGTCTGACCCTGATACAATGTAAAGTAGTCAATGCCTGGCTTGTATCACAGGGAAGAACTCACAGCATCAATGTCTACGGGGACAACAGTGGGACACCCCTAAAAGACAGACAACAAGTGAGGACCCCTAAGTGATACAATGTAAAGTAGTAAGATGCCCAGGCTTCTATCACAGGGAAGGAACTCACAGCATCAATGTTCTATGGGGAAAAAAAAAGTGAGGCACCCTAAGGACGCAACAAGTGAGGACACCCCTAAGATGATACATGCTAAAGTAGATCTGTGCCCGGCTTGTATCAGGGGAGAATCACGCTCAAATGTTACTGGGACAAAAGTGAGGACACTCCTAAGAGACCGCAAAAGTCGAGGACACCAATAAGAGACACAAAAAGTGAGGACACCTAAGGGAACCGAAAAAGTGAGGGACACCCTAAGTGACAGAAATAGTGACGGACAATCCCCTGAGTGACAAGAAAAGGGAGGACACTCCTAAGGAACCACAAAAGTGAGGACACCCCTATATTACAATGAACAAATTGTGCCCAGTATCAGTTTTCTGTGTGTCCCCCATTATTTCCCAGCGCTGCCTTTACTCTTTTGGGCCTGGAGGTCACTAGAGCTTCACAGGTTGCAGCCACTGGAGTCCTCTTCCCTCCTCCATGAAAACATCACGGAGCCGGTGGATGGTAGAGACTTGTGCTCCTTCACTTTCCATTTCCTTATGAGAGAACTCCACCTGCTAAGTTTAGGAAATGGGCTGAGGGCTGGTGGAGTTCTCCCATAGTGTCAGATGGGCCAAGGTCAGGGCAGGTGGAGTTCTCTATCTACCACTATGGAAGCACTCCACCTGTCCTGACTACATCTCACATCTTCACAATTATTCGAGGCCCAGGAGTCCCTAGCAGCAAAGTCCAGGCCCCTATATAGGGGTTAATGGGTGACACCCAGGGGGCTCCTAAGACTCTGATCCTCAGTTTGGCCTTAAGCTAAATTCACTGCACCTCAGGGACCCACATCCGTCCAGAGAGACCTTGTGCCATTCAGCAAATTTTCTTTCAGTATTTTTTAAGCTCTGGAGTGAAGGGAAATTCTTTCAGGGGCGGTCGGATCCTGGTCCCGATTACAGAGGATAACGATGAATGAGTCTTCCCGGTCACAGGTGATAGGAGCATGGAGTGACGGAATGAGAGGGATAATGTGAGACAGCAGGTGGCGAGCGGCGGGCAAGGGTTAATGCACATCTGTGGGGCCGGCACAGACAACGTGACAGACTGGTGCCATCTGCTGCGCGTCTCAGGGCAACGAGAAGAAGCGAGGGCGGAGGAACTACAACGCCCAGCCTCGGCCCAGCCTCCGCACAGCCTCCGCACAGCCTCCGCTCAGCCTCCGCTTCCTTCTATGCCCCCTCAATGTTGTCTTCTAAAGCCACAACTGAAGTCAGTGAACGTGTTAAGACTTCTGCAAAGAGACCGCAGCGAAGAAAGGCGTCACGTGACCCCGAGGGAGAGAAAACCCGAGACGAAGCGAGAGACCCGAGATAGCGGAAGAGTCGGTGAAGCACTGGCAACGAGCGCAGAGGGGACACCTTGTTCCCGGACAAATTTCCCCAGAGTTTAAACCTCAAGGAGTCGGCGGGCGCTGATGTAAGAGCGACCGGGCGAGGGGCAGGGAAGGAAGTGGAGACGTCAGGGGGGAGATTGGGCGATGGCGGAAGATTTATGGCCCCTTCCTCTGGACGCAGGATGTGGCACCAAAAGTCAGAGAAGATCAGTGATTCAAAGATTTATGCCCCCCCGAGCCCACTCCAAAACAATGGTTTCGAGGGGGGAAAGGAGCCCGGCTAATGAACGCAGAACGTGGCGCCAACATCCTGATGGAGATTGGGCGATGGTGGCAGATTTATGCCCCCTCCAGATAAATACTACAGGCGCTCCTCCCCTGCACCGGACTAGAACGCCGCGCCCCCTTTACCGGATAGAAGGGCGCCGCCCCACCGGGATAGAAGGTGCCGCCCCCTGAAGGATAAAGCGCCCGCCCGAAGGTTAAAGCACCCGTCCGCCCCAGACCAAAGTGGCTGCCCTGCCCGGGGCAGAGGCCGTCGTCGAACCGGAAGAACGCCGCCGCCCGCCCGGCAACCCCGGCTGTCCCTGCCCCCAAAGGCGCCCCCGTCCTGCACACTGAAGCGTCGTCCCTGCACCGGGGAAAAAAAGGCGCTCCGTCCCCCAGGAAAAAACCCGGGCCCCCAAAAGGACAGAAGCGGGGGGCCGTACCTGCCCCGGCAGAGGGCCCCGCCCCCTCCCCGGGGAAAGAGCCCCCGCCGTTGCCCCCGGGGGCAGAAGGTTGCCGCCCCTTGCCCGGAAGAAGGCCCCCCTTGACCGCATGGGCCCTGTTTTTGACCTACAGAAGCCCCCGGTGTACCCCCACGGACAGAAGGGCCCCCCCTGACCGGACTGGCCCCGCACACCCGGCGGATGCGTCCCCCCAGATAAACCCCGCCGTCCCTGACCGGCTGAAGCCCGGTCCCTCACCGGACTGAGGCGCCGTCCCTGCACCGGATGAGGCGCCGTCCCTGCCCCGGGACTAAAGGGCCCCCGCCCGGACCGCCTAAGGTGCCGCGCCCCCTGCCCCGGCGAAGCGCCGCCGTCCCTGCACCGGACTTGAAGCCCCACCGTCCCTGCACCGGACTAGAAACCCCACCGTCCCTGCACCGGACTAAAGCCCCCCCGTCCCGGCAAACCGGCTACGGACTAGAAGGCCTCCGTCCCCGCACCAGATAAAGCCCCCCCCCCTGCACGGACAAAAGCGCCCCGTCCCTGCACCTCTATGTGCCCCCGCCCCGCACCGGACTAGAAGCGCCCGTCCCCCCTGCCCGCTAAACCCCGGGGGCCTGAACGACAAAAGGGCCCGTCCTCCCCCGGATTTGAAAGCCCCCGCCGCCCCCGCCCGGACTAGAACCCCCCGTCCATGCCCCGGACTGGGCGGTGTCCCTGCCCGTTTTGAAGCGCCCCCGGGCCTGCCCCGGATTTAAAAGCGCCGCCCCCCCTGCCCGGGACTAAAAGCGCCCCCGTCCCGCCCCGAAACTAGAAGTGCCGCCGTCCCTGCACCGGACTAGAAGTGCCGCCGTCCCTGCACGGACTAAGCCCCGCACCCGCACCGACTAGAAGCCCCGCCGTCCCGCAGGACTAGAGGCCGCCGCCTGAAACCGGACTAGAAGCCCCGCCCCTGCCCCGGCTAGCGTCCCTCCCTGCACCGGACTAAAAGCCCCCGTCCCTGCCCCGGAAAAAAGGGCCCCGTCCTGCACCGGACTAAAAACCCCCGCCTTCCCTGCACCGGACTAAAAACCCGGCCCCGCCCCCGGACTAAAAAGGGCGCCGCCGCCCCGGTAGAATGCCCCGTCCTGCACCGGACTAAAGCGCCGCCGTCCTGCACCCGGCCCCCTAGAAGCGCCGCCGTCCCTGCACCGGATAGAAGCGCCCGTCCCGCACGGATAGCGCCCCTCACCAATAAATCCCGCCGTCCCTGCCCCAAGACAGAAGCGCCGCCGCCCTGCACGGGACTAGCGTCCCCTGCACCAACTAAACGCCGCCCCCCGCAGGACTACTCCCTGCACCAGATAGAAGGGCCCCCCGTCCCTGCACGGACTAGCGCCCCTGCACCGATAGAAGCGCCGCGCCCCTGCCCGGACTGCGTCCCGCACCAGATAGAAGCCCCGCGCCCCCTTTGCCCCGGACTGCGCCCGCCCAGACTAAAAAGCGCCGCCGTTCGCTGCCCGGACAAGGCCCGGCCCGGGACTAAAAGGGGCCCGCCGTCCCTGCACCGGACTAGAAGCGCCGCCGTCCCTGCACCGGACTAGAAGCGCCGCCGCGCAAATAAAGCCAAGCAATGACGCCGAGATTTCTACAGTTGGGTCATTCAGCTCATAAGTAATCAATTACGAATATGACCCAAAAAATTCAACATTTTGTAGCAGTTTCCCTTTATACAATTTTTGATTTTTTGCATTAGGGTTTTGGAAAAAAAAATTTTAAAAGGGCAATTTATAAAATGCAAACAAAAAAATCCCTACTCACCCCCCTGCCAATCCCTCAGTCTTTATTTACAAGTGGTGTTATGTGACGGCTGCAGCCAATCAGAGGCCTCAAGAGTCACATGATTTGTTAGTGCCAGCCAATCACATATCAGTTGGGGCTTCAGGTTCTGATTGGATGACATCAATAACAAATTGTTTAAAAACCCAGGGGGTCACGCAGCTGCTGGGGGAATCAGGGAGATGACTAAACTGTGACATTTTTAACCCTTTAACCTTTTTATACATTTTTATTATCAAGGAAAACAAACATTTTATTTAGAATGGTCTCCAGGTCGTGCCTGCGGGCAAGCACCACTCCACATACACTGCAGGCAAGCACCCCCATCCAACCGTGCACTGGGGACCCCCCAAAACCCCACCAAAGCCCTCTCAACCCTCAGGGGAAAACCCCCCACCAACCAGGCATGGGGCAAGCAAACCCCATCCAACCCGTGCACTGGGGGCAAGCACCCCAAAACCAAAAACCCGTGCACTGCGGGACAAGCACCACATCCAACCAGTGCACTGCAGGACAAGCACCACATCCAAAACCAGGCATGCGGACAAGCCCACATCCACCATGCACGCAGGACAGCCCCCAAATCCCAGCCAGCCCCTGCCCCCGGGGCAAGCCCACATCCCCCCAGTGCACTGCGGGACAAGCACCACAAACCCCAACCCCGTCCCCCCGCGGGACAAGCACACTCCAACCCGGCACTGCGGACGCATTCCCCCTCCGCCCCCGGCCGCTCCACCAACCGAGCAACGTGAAGAACCAGGAGAACTGAAAGCAGCAACAGAGACTCCTGTGATTTTTTTCTGGAAACGGACAATCCCGGGGCAAGCCGAAATGCCTCCCGCCCACCAATCACCCACCCCCCTCCAGGAGGGGACAGGGAAAACCAAAAGGGTCCAGCCCCCGGGGGTTGGGGGTCCCGCAAATTTCATAATTGATCAAAATGAAATGTATAAAGTTACAGGAGTTCTCCAAGACTTTAACAACAAACAGTGATTGGCCGAAGCATCATGTGAACACAGAGGTCAGGGATTGGCCGAAGCATCATGTGACCACAGAGGTCAGGGATTGGCTGCAGGATCATGTGACCACAGAGGTCAGTGATTGGCCGAGGCATCATGTGACCACAGAGGTCAGTGATTGGCTGAAGCATCGTGTGACCACAGAGGTCAGGGATTGGATGAAGCATCATGTGAACACAGAGGTCAGTGATTGGCCGCGGCATCATGTGACCACAGAGGTCAGGGATTGGCCGAAGCATCATGTGACCACAGAGGTCAGGGATTGGCTGCGGCGAAGCATCGTGTGACCACAGAGGTCAGTGATTGGCCGAAGCATCATGTGACCACAGAGGTCAGTGATTGGCTGCAGCATCATGTGACCACAGAGGTCTGTGATTGGCCGAAGCATCATGTGACCACAGAGGTCAGTGTTTGTCTGCAGCATCATGTGACCACAGAGGGCAGTGATTGGCTGCAGCATCATGTGACCACAGAGGTCAGTGATTGGCTGCAGCATCATGTGACCACAGAGGTCAGTGATTGGCCACAGCAGCAGAGAAACAGCAGCAGAGGTAGCAATAGTTACTGGTATAAATAATACCGCCATATAGCACAGACTCCACATAGTAGTTATAGATAGTAGAAAGCCACCAACTTGTTATTTCTGTTTTTTCACCTGGGTCGGCCCCTGCAACCTCTGGGCCCCTACAACCTCTGGGCCCCTGCAACCTCTGAGCCCCTGCAACCTCTGGGCCCCTGCAACCTCTGGGCCCCTTCAACTTCTGGGCCCTTTCAACTTCTGGGCCCTTTCAACCTCTGGGCCCCTGCAAACCCTGGGCCCCTGCAACCTCTGAGCCCCTTCAACTTCTGGGCCCTTTCAACCTCTGGGCCCCTTCAACCTTTGGGCCCCTTCTACCTTTGGGCCCCTGCAACCTCTGGGCCCCTGCAACTCCTGGGCCCCTTCAGCCTTTGAGTCCCTTTAACCTATGGGCCCCTTCAACCTTTGAGTCCCTTCAACCTTTGGGCCCCTTCAATCTCTTGACTCTTCAACCTCTGGCCCCTTCAACCTTTAAGCCCCTTCAATCTTTGGACCACTTCAAGCTATGGTCCCTTCAGCCTTAGAGTCCCTTCAACCTCCAGGCCCCTGCAACCTGTAGGCCCCTGAAACCTCTGGGACCCTTCAACCTCTGGGCCCCTTCAACCTCTGGGCCCCTTCAACCTCAGGGCCCCTGCAACCTCTAGGCCCCTTCAACCTTTGGGCCCCTTTAACCTCTGTGACCATTTAACCTCTCGGACCTTTCAACCTCTTGGACATTTCAACCTCTGGGCCCCTTCAACCTCTGGGCCCCTTCCTGGGACCTTTCAACCTTTAGGCCCCTTCAACCTCTAGGCCCCTTCAACCTCTCGGCCCCTTCAACCTCTCGGCCCCTTCAACCTCTCGGCCCCTTCAACCTCTCGGCCCCTTCAACCTTTGCGTCCCTTCAACCTTTGCGTCCTTTCAACCTTTGCGTCCCTTCAACCTATGGGTCCCTTCAACCTTTGTGCCACTTCAACCTTTGGGCCACTTCAACCTCTGGTCCCTTCAGCCTTTGAGTCCCTTCAATCTATGGACCAATCCAACCTATAGTCCCTTCAACCTCTGGGCCACTTCAACTTTTGTGCCCCTTCAACCTCTGGGTCTCTTTAGACTTTGGGCCCCTTGAACCTCGGGCCCCGTCAATCTTTGAGTCCCTTCAACCTGTGGGCCCCTGCAATCTCTTGACTCTTCAACCTCTGGTCCTTTCAGCCTTTGAGCCCTTTCAATCTTTGGACCACTTCAACCTATGGGCCCTTTCAACCTTTGGGCCCCTTGAACCTCTGGGCCCCTTCAATCTTTGAGTCCCTTCAACCTTTGGGCCCCTTCAATCTCTTGACTCTTCAACCTCTGGTCCCTTCAGCCTTTGAGCCCCTTCAATCTTTGGACCCTTCAACCTCTGGGCCCCTTCAACCTCTGTGCCCCTTCAACCTCCGGGCCCCTGCAACCTCTCGGCCCCTTAAACCTCTGGGTCCTTTCAATCTCTTGGCCCCTTCAACCTCTGGGCCCCTTCAACCTCTGGGACCTTTCAACCTTTAGGCCCCTTCAACCTCTAGGCCCCTTCAACCTCTAGGCCCCTTCAACCTATGGGTCCCTTCAACCTATGGGTCCCTTCAACCTATGGGTACCTTCAACCTATGGGTACCTTCAACCTCTGAGCCCGTTCCAGCTTTGTGTTCCTTCAACCTTTGGGCCCCTTCAACCTTTCCTTCCCTTCAACCTCTGGGTCCCTTCAACCTTTGGGCCCCCTTCAACCTCTGGGCCACTTCAGCCTTTGAGTCCCTTTAGCCTTTGGGCCACTTCAACCATTGGGCCACTTCAACCTCTGGTCCCTTCAGCCTTTGAGCCCCTTTAGCTTGTGGGCCCCTTGAACCTCTGGGCCCCTTCAACCTTTGAGCCCCTTTAACCTCTGGGCTCAAGGTTGAAGAGGTCCATGACATACAACTGGTATCACAGAAACATGGCAGAATGGACACCAAATATTGCCTCACCTCTCTCTCGGATGAAGTAAGCCAGGTACAGGTCTAGTTCTTTGACTGAGACACTAATGTGGTGCGGCTGCACACACAGCTGAGGGTTCGAGCAGTGTGCCGCCTTCATCAGTCTCTCTCCATCCGTGCTCTCCAATGGAATGCCTTTGAAAAGGATCACCATGACCAGATCCAACCTCCACACCTTGTCGGCCTGTCGGAGGCAATCTATTCTCCTCATCTTGCCCTTCTGGTCCGGGTTGGAGAGGACACAACTGGCCGCCTTCTTTCCAGTAATAGACAACACAAAGTCCTCCCGAAACTCTGGCCGGATGTCCTTCCGCAGCTTGGCTAGAAGGCGCGATGCCCACTTCTGCTTGACCTCGGGCTTCTCGCCCAGCAGCTCGTCCTTTACACCTCGCTCTTCCTCTTTCGTCATTTTTTTCTCATGTTTCTTGAAATATTTTCTTTTTCGTGCTTGAAGGTTGAACCAGGTGTAGGAGAAAGCGCGGACGTGAGGCAGCAGTGCCTCGATGAACGGGTGGAACTCATCCTGCGTGGAGAGAGTGGAAAGTGTCATTAGTCGTCCTGTAGGAGAGCAGCAAAGTCAACTTACGTACAAGAGTCTGAGGGGTAAGGCATGAGCACCATAACTGCTAAGAGTCATGGGAGTGCACACCACTATAAGGGTGCTCGGAGAAAGGTCACCTGTTAGCTGACCACATGTACCGGACAAAGAAAATGCACTGCACACCAAGTAATATGCAGAAAAGGAGAATTTATATTCACGAGATTCTCTAAGGAAAAGGAAAAAATTGAGAATTGGTACAAATGGGATTCCTAGAGTCTTTATTCAGCTCTGTTGGTACCATGCCGTATGGTGTCCAATACGGACTGTAGTTATAAAGATCCAAGTTGGGGTGAGGTTGGATGTTGACTATACCGTCTTTCAACAATCTTATGACAGAAAGTCCAAGTGTAGCGGCTGTAGGATCCTGTCGGGTTACAACATAATGAAGGTTCCCTGCTCTATGTGTCTTCTCAAAGGACATGGGTTCAGGCTTGGACAGGGAAATAGGGGTAAGCACTGTTGGGGGCACTGACCTTGGTGGTTCCCAGGAATCAACTCCACTGGTGGTTCCCAAGAATCAACTCCTCTGGTGGTTCCCAGGAATCTACTCCACTGGTGGTTCCCAGAAACTACTTCACTGATGGAACCCAAGAATCAACTCCACTGGTGGGCCTCACAAATCAACTCCACTGGTGGGCCCCAATAATCAGCTCCACTGGTGGGACACAAGAATCAACTCCACTAGTGGGCACCATGAATCACCTTTACTGGTGGTCCAAAGAATCACCTCCACTGGTGGTTCCCAGGAATCAACTCTACTGGTGGAACCCAAGAATCAACTCCACTGGTGGGCCTCAAAAATCAACTCCGCTGGTGGGCCCCAAGAATCATCTCCCCTGGTGAGCCTGAAAATCAACTCAACTGGCGGCCCCTAGAATCAACTCAACTGGCGGCCCCAAGAATCAACTCCACTGGTGGCCCTAAGAATCATCTCTCCTGGTGGACCCTAATAATCAACTGCACAGGTGGACCCCAAGAATCAACCCCACTGGTGGCCCCAAGAATCAACTCAACTGATGGGCCCAAATAATCAGCTCCACTGGTGGCCCTCAGAATCAGCTCCACTGGTGGGCCCAAAGAATCAACTCCACTGGTGGCTACAAGAATCAACTCCACTAGTGGGCCCCAAGAATCAACTTCACTGATGGGCCCAGGATTCAACTCCACTGGTGGGCCCCAAAAATCAGCTCCACTGGTGGGCTCTAGAATCAACTCCACTGGTGACCCTAAGAATAAACTCCACTGGTGGACCCCAAGAATCAACTGCACTGGTGGACCCCAAGAATCAACCCCACTGGTGGCCCCAAGAATCAACCCCACTGGTGGGCCCAATAATCAGCTCCACTCGTGGGCCCCAATAATCAACTCCACTGGTGGGCCCAAGAATCAACTCCACTGGTGGCTACAAGAATCAACTCCACTGGTGGCTACAAGAATCAACTCCACTGGTGGCTACAAGAATCAACTCCACGGGTGGGCCCCAAGACTCATCTCCTCTGGTGGCCACAAGAATCAGCTCCACTGGTGGGCCCCAAGAATCATCTCCACTGGTGGCCCCAAGAATCAACTCCACCGGTGGCCCCAAGAATCAGCTCCTCTGGTGGCCACAAGAATCATCTCCACTGTTGGGCCCCAAGAATCATCTCCACTGGTGGCCCCAAGAATCAACTTCACCGGTGGCCCCAAGAATCAACTTCACCAGTGGCCCCAAGAATCAACTCCACTGGTGGGCCCCAAGAATCAACTCCACTGGTGGGCCCCAAGAATCAACTCCACCGGTGGCCCCAAGAATCATCCCCCTGGTGGCTCCAAGAATCAGCTCCTCTGGTGGGCCCAAGTATCATCTCCTCTGGTGGGTCCAAGTATCAACTCCACTGGTGGCCCCAAGTATAAGCTCCTCTGGTGGCCCCAAGAATCAGCTCCTCTGGTGGCCCCAAGAATCAGCTCCACTGGTGGGCTCTAGAATCAACTCCACTGGTGGCCCTAAGAATAAACTCCACTGGTGGACCCCAAGAATCAACTGCACTGGTGGACCCCAAGAATCAACCCCACTGGTGGCCCCAAGAATCAACCCCACTGGTGGGCCCAATAATCAGCTCCACTGGTGGGCCCCAAGAATCAGCTCCACTGGTGGGCCCCAAGAATCATCAACTCCACTGGTGGACCCCAAGAATTAACTCCACTGATGGCCCCAAGAATCAATTCCACTGGGGGCCCCAAGAATCAACTCCACCGGTGGCCCCAAGAATCAACTCCATTGGTGGGCCCCAAGAATCATCTCCACTGGTGGGCCCCAAGAATCATCTCCACTGGTGGGCCCCAGGAATCAACTCCACTGGTGGACCCCAAGAATCAACTCCACTGGTGGGCCCAAGTATCATCTCCCCTGGTGGCCCCAAGAATCAGCTCCTCTGGTGGCCCCAAGAATCAACTCCACTGGTGGCCCCAAGGACCTCAGTCCGACACTGCGTGGGGTAGACAGCTTACAAATGGTTCCAGGAATGTGAGTGAGGAGCAGGTTGTGATTCCTGGGTAAGATTGTTGAAACACCGCACGGTCAACATCCACACCCTGGGGTAACCTTGGACTCTGAACCACTACCCTCCGAACCATGAAATGGACCCTGAGTCACCTAAGCCCAGCTGGGACTCATAATGACATTCTGTAGCGGACAGCGTGTGGCACAGAAGCAGCAGCGCGGCATAAAGACTCCAGCAATCCCATCGCCACCAACTCTCCATTTTTTCCCTTAGAGAATCTTGTGAATGTTATTAAATTATAAATTCTCCTTTTTTGCAGTGGATTTTCTTAACTCGCCAATAAACATGAAACGCCGACATATACTGTATCCACCAGGAAAGTGACGGATCTTAGCGGCGTGTTCCAAAAATGAATCCTTGTATAGAAAAATATGCAAAACAGCGGGTGAATGAAGAACCTACACAAGGAACCACACAATAGGGAGTAACAAAAGAAAAAAAAACTTTATTACCAAAGAAAATATGGACAAAAAACTCAAATAACAGCTGTGGGTGCCGAAAGGGAAAGGGAGTCCAAAAATCACAGCACGACATGATCCACCCGGGACACCTGACAAAATAGGATATTCCCTTCAAAATACTCAAAGGTCACAGCAACCGGGATCAGTGATAATAAATGATGACATTGTTACAAAAAGTATCTATAGAAATAATCCACAGGAAGTCGACAAACCCCAACAAGAGGATTCCCCCCAGTGCGAGGCGAGCGCGCCCATCGCAGGCGTCTTCAGGGGCAAACGGGGAACTGCTTAGAATGGATGAGTTTTGTGGATTTGATTACTTTTTGTAAACTATGTATCTGACTGTTGATAATTTATTATTTGATCGTCACGTTCATTTTGATCTATATTTTGAGTTATTTGAAGAGAACATATTTAAAGGGTTCTCTCACCACAATCGGCTCTTAAAGGGGTTTTGCCACAATGTAATGTTGACGTGGGATCTCCCAAAATGGGTATTTAATCACTTTTCTAAATATATGTCATTAAAAAAGTGAAGCCTCTGAGAGCTACAGCCTTCCTTACATGCCCTTAGTTTCCTGACTGTTTACATAAGATACGACCAAGAGCTGACAGGAGCTGATCTGGCCGTGCTTGCATTGTTTGCACTTCTTATCTGATGGCAGGGAACATGAATGAGCTTTGAAGGGACTGGGGAGAAAAGATCCTGTGTCTGCTGTATAGAGAATCCACTGGTTGTAATGTAATTATCTGAGTAAACATGCAGACACTCCCTGCTCAGCCCTCCCCCCCCCTTCAGCAGTCCATGAACGAACAAAAGAACTATCTGCTTGTAACTTATCTTCTCTCCTGAGCAGATAAGAGGGAGAAACAAAACCCCTAGAGCTTGTGCACAATACAGTTATCCCCTGTGGATTAGCCAAACATGTTTGCTCAACTACAGAGACTGAGTATCAGGAGCGTGCATGGGAGGTGGAGCGCTGACATCACAGAGGAGGTACATCACAGAAACACAACGCCCCTTTTTTCAAGCCTCAAGAGGGGAGTATCAGCCTGTTAGGTAAGGAAGTCACTTCTTGGCAAAACTCCTTTAACTAGCAGAGAAAGGTAAATGAAGACCATTCCCAAATACTTCGCTGCTCTGATTTTGCTTTGTTCAGGAGGTGAAGAAGATTTTATCTACTGCTAGTGCATACAAGGTTCTCTTGGTTACCGACCACCTCTCCCTGCTCAAAGTAGCAGCAGTTCTGGCTTACAAACAGTTTTTAGGTATTATGGCCCGACATATAGCGCAGCCCCGCTCACCACAGCATTCAACGTAGCACATGCCAGTATCAAGCGCATTATGCGGGGCCTGCAGCACTTTGTAATGCGTCTGATTTCGGGGGGGCACTACAACCGTACAAAGCTCCACATTTATGGCTTCAGTGCAGCAAATCCCGGCCATTGCTGCTGGAGCAGGGAGAGACCTTTACAAGGGGTCACCTGAGCCTGAGGCGTTGCTTTGTAGCTAGAAAGACCTAAATCTATGACCGACTGGAGAACAGGTTCATAAATCAGGCTACACTATTAGAAAGCACACAAAAATTGGCGTCTAAATGCCAAAAATCATGTTTGTTTTTTTATTAAAACTCGCCCTATTTTTGTCTTTTTTTTCCCTGTTCACAACTGGAGTCAAAACAAGACCAAAATCTGTCGTAAACCAAGGGTGAGGATGGAACCACAGCCGGAGTGCAGGATGCAACCAGGGATACAATGCTTCAGAAAGCTGCGGGGAAAATCATTTCTGTTTCCAAAGTATTTTTAATGAAGATTTTTTTTGTTTGTTTTTAGAATCACAAAAGTCAAGAACTTTATTAAGAAGCGAGAGCGTCTGTTCTTTCTGCATGAAACCAGCTGATACCAAACCGATAAAACACAGCAATTATCCGGATGACGATGCAACATTGTGTAACCTCGTCAGACACCTTCAGGTCGCGCTCTGCTTTATGCTAATATGGAAAAGAGAAAAACGGAAACAAGCGGCGCCCATTCATTTCTAGGGCGGTTTCCAGCCCCTGTTCCTTCAGATTTCCATTTTTCACCGAAAAATCTGCGTAGTCGGCTGCGACACTTTATCCGTTTAAAAAAAACAGTAATCTGAGGGAGAGGACCCTTGTATTTTTTTGTTACATTGAAGTCAACAGTGAACAGATACTAGTGGCTGCCCTCCTGCCTGGGCTGTGGAGTCGGCAAGCCAAAGCCCCGACTCCTCAATATCCCAAACTTCCGACTCCTGACTCCCTCATACACGGCGCATGTTTAAGTGATAACTTTCCTGTAGTAAAATGGTCACATCCGGCTTCTATCCCCTTATGATACAATAATCAAGCTATTCAGGTAGAACAGACACTGACAAGCAAAAGGGTAACAATGTTTTGATCTTTTGAACACTTGTGGGTAGAGTTGAAGAAAAAGTTGTATTTGTATCCAAGTCCAGTCTGCACCAACATTGGGAGTGTGTAGAAGAGACCTGGGATCAGATTTTAGTCAAGATGTGCTTGAATCTGATTCAGAGCCCAGAAGGATTCAGGCAGTATTGAAAACCAAAAGGTGGATTCACCAAATACTAATACTAGGATCAAAACAGTAACAATGCAGTTACAGGAAAGAATCTGCAGAACTGAGCAGATGCTAAATAGTTACAAGTCAATGTTATGTATGAGCCAAGAGGATTGTCTATAACATGATGGGAGTCTCACGGTCACAGCTGTAGTGGACGGGGAGATATGGAGCCTGAAAGTCACAAGGGCAGAACATTGTTACCCTTTTGCTTGTCAGTGTAAAATATATATTATTGGATATGACTTTAGAACACCAAAAAATTGTACATTTGCAACACACTGCGGGAACATTTGTGGAGTCTCTGAATTTGTTCTGAGAAATAGTATTGCCTCCATCAGATCCTGCATACATGACCTCACATCTGATCTCATTTTTTCCCCAGGCTAGAAACGGCCTCTCTACACTAACTTGGGTTGGGGGCAAAGTGGTGACCACAGGGGCAACATCTCTAACAATGTCGGGGTATAAAGGAATTGCCTCAATTTAAACACCAGCAAAAAAAAAAAAAAACGCAATCAAAAACACTAATTAATGACTTTTGCCCCTTTATTTAATTTCATCTATTTTTTTTTTTTTTTCTTGTTGTTTTTTTTTTTTTTTTTCTTTTTTTTTTGTCTTTTTTTTTTTTTTTTTTTTTTTTTAAAAAACTATTTATTCTGAGGTTAAATATTTTCTAATGGACACTTTTTATATCTATTGTTGCCGTTTTATATATAAATTATCGCTTCATCTTAAGCTTTATAAAGAGAAAAACAGACAAATAGTCCAACATTCCCATTTTTTTACTACTTGTAATTCAATATAGAGATTTTTACCAAAAATTTACACAAACAGTCACCATCTTCCATGTTCAATGATACTAAATGTGTCGGCTTTGTTCATTCTACATCGCCGGTGTAATAACAGCAAAGGACGCCATTTCTTGTGTGTTTCGTGCCACTGTATGTTATATGGACTCTTCTGTCGCTTGAGGAGAATCACACTGGTGAAGGGGCGGCTGCACTGTACACTGAGGTTTACTATTAAAGTGGCAGACTTATATACAGGTCCTGGGTGCATCGACAGCTGAGAAGTAGTATGGAGTATATATGCAGATAGTACAAGTACAAACCAGGCATTGTCAACCCAAAATTAAGTATTTATCCCTTATTATTTAGAGCAGCTCAGTGGTTAATAGAGTACAGTACAATGGCTCAGTGGTTATCACAGTGCAGTATGGTGGCTCAGTGGTTAGCTCAGTTCAGCACGCCGGCTCAGTGGTTAGCACAGTGCAGCACAGTGGCTCAGTGGTTAGCACAGTGCAGCACGGTGGCTCAGTGGTTAGCACAGTGCAGCACGGTGGCTCAGTGGTTAGTACAGTGCAGCACGGTGGCTCAGTGGTTAGCACAGTGCAGCACGGTGGCTCAGTGGTTAGCACAGTGCAGCACAGTGGCTCAGTGGTTAGCACAGTGCAGCATGGTGGCTCAGTGGTTAGCACAGTGCAGCACGGTGGCTCAGTGGTTAGCACAGTGCAGCATGGTGGCTCAGTGGTTAGCACTGTTGCAATAAAGCCCTGGGCTAATGACAATCTCTATACAAGCTGTGGAATATAATTGCGCTATAGAAATTAGCAAAATACATAAATACATTATTAATGCTATCCCCCTGAAGAGTGCAAGTTATAGATTAGTATTTTCTGCTGTGGTTTTGAGTAAAACTGTGGAAAAACACCCGGGATTTGCCCTGGTTCCACAAACAGCAACCTCTTCTGTGCAGCGTCAGTTGCCTGAGGTCACTTTTACACGCAGGACTCTGGTCAGTATTTTGCAGTATAATGGAAAGGATAGAACGTCTTCCATATTTTAGATCCTTTGTGGTTTTGGATTAGAAATAGTTATGTAAATACTGACCAAAACATTGTCCTGTGAAAGTGATCTGACACTGGCGACAGACGCTCAGTAGCTGTAATTCCCCGCACTCCTGACTGCTGGCTCAGGCCAAGTCTTCTCAATGGAGAAAAGGAAATGGGTTGTTGCCTGATGCGGTTGTTCTCTCCACACATCTCAGTTTCCTCCAGAAACCTCTGTCACTTCTCTGGCCCCCTACGGACTCCTTTGTCCCTCCTCCAGACTCTTCTGCCTTCCTTCAGACTCCTTTATCCCCTATAGACCCCTCTTTCCCCTCCAGACTCCTCTGTCCCCCTTAGGTTCTTTCAGACTCCCCCCCCCTTTCCCCCCAGATTTCTTTTACCCCCCTTTTAGGTCTTAAAGACTCCTTTTTTTACTCCAGACTCCTCTGCCCCCCTTAGGCTCTTCCATGCTCCTCTTTCTCCCCCAAAGGACTCCTTTCCCTTCTGGGGCTTTTCCCAGACTCCTCTTTCCCCTCCGACTCCTCCCCCCCCTTAAAGGTTCTTCGGGGCTCCTCTTTCCCCCTCCAGACTCCTCTACCCCCTCTAGGCTCCCCGGGACCTTTTCCCCCCCGGGGGTTTTCCAGGCTCCTTTTCCCCTTCCAGACTCCTCTACCCCCTCTAGGCTCTCCCAGACTCCTCTGCCCCCCCTTAGGTTCTTCCAGACCCCCTTTCCCTCCAGACCTTTTTGCCCCTTTTGGGCCCTCTTCCAGGCTCCTCTTTTTACTCCAGAATCTTCTGCCCCCCTTAGGGTCTTCCAGACTCCCCTGCCCCCCTTAGGTTATTTCGGGACTTCTTTTTCTCCCCCCAGATCCTGTTTCCCTCCACACCCTCTCCCCCCTTAGGCTCCCCCCCAGGCCCCTCTTTCTCCTCCAAAATTTCCTCTGCCCCCTCTGGCTCTTCCAGGGCCCTCTATTTCCCCTCCACACTCCTTCCCCCCTCTGGGGCTTTTCCGGGACCCCTCTTTCTCCTCCGGACTCCCTCCCCCCCCCCCCCCCCCCGCTTTGGTTTTTTCGACCCCTTTTTATCCCCGCCAGTTTTCCCCTTCCCCCAACCCTTGGGTTTTTCCCCCAAAGCTCCTTACCCCCTCTAAGTTTCCAGAATTTTCCTTTTTACTTAGATCTTCTGCCCCCTTTTGGGGTTTCCCTTCCGGGCTCCTCTGTCCCTTTTAGTTTTTTTCCCGGACTCCTCCCCCCCCTTTCTTGGCTCTTTTTGGAAACCCTTTTTTTTACCCCAGTTTCCCCTGCCCCCTTGGGGTTTTTCCGGGACCCCTTTTCTACTCAAAATCCTCTCCCCCCTCTGGCCTTTCCGGGATTCCTATTTTATCCACACCCCTTTGCCCCCCCCAAAGGCTCTTCCAGACCCCCTCTTTCCCCCCCAAAACCCCCCCCCCCAAACTTTGGTTTTTTTCAGACCCCTCTTTTCCCCACCAAATATCTGCCCCCCCTTTTGGGTTCTTCCCTCCTCTCCCCCCTCAAAGTTTTCCAGCCCTCTTTTTACTCTAGACTCGTCTGCCCCCCTTAGGTTTTCCCCGGGCTCCTCTTTTCCATTTGGGTTTCTTGGGGATCCCTTTTCCCCCCTTTGGTTTTCAAACCCCCCCTTTTTTTTCCTCCAAAACCCTTTTCCCCTTAGGTTTTTCCCAGACCCCCCTTTCTTCCCCCGGGTTTCCCCTCTACCCCTCTAGGCTTTTCCCGGGCCCAAAACCCTTTTCCCCTCCGGGAATGCTCTTTTTACCCCCAGACTTTTTTATGCCCCCTTGGGTTTTTCCCCAGGACACCTTCCCCTCCCCCCAGACTTTTTGCCCCTTTTAAAAGGGGTTTTCCGAATTCTTTCTCCTCCAGACTCCTCTGCCCCCTCTAGGCTCTTCCAGACTCCTCTTTTTACTCCAGACTCCTCTGGCCCCTCTAGGCTTACCAAGACTCCTCTTTTTACTCCAGACTCCTCTGCCCCCTTAGGTTCTTCCAGACTCCTTTGCTTCCCTCTGGGTTTCTTCCGATCCCCTTACTCCCTTGGGCTCTTCCAGACTCCTCCTGTTTTTACTCCGACTCCTCTGCCTCTTTTGGTTCTTCCAAAATCCTTTTCTCCTCCGGTCCTCTGCCCTCCCCCCCAGGGGTTTTTCCAAAATCTTCTTTCCGCTAGGACCCCTTTAAACCCCTCTAGGTTCCCCCCAACCCCTCCAGATCCTCTACCCCCTCTAGGTTCTTCAAGAATCCTTTTTTTTTTAAAAAAAAATTTTTTCCTCTTCTGCCCCCCTTAGGTTCTTCCAGGCTCCTCTGTCCCATTTAGGTTCTTTCGGGATCCTTTTCCCCCCTTTAGGCTTCCAAAGAATCCCTCTTTTTACTCCAGACTCCTCTGCCCCCTTAGGTTCTTCCAGACTCCTCTTTCTCCTCCAGACTCCTCTGCCCCTTCTAGGTTTTCCCTCGGGCTCATCTTTCCCCTCCAGAATGTTTTTTTTCCCAAATCCTCTGCCCCTCCTTAGGTTTTCCAGGACCCTTTCTTTTCCTCCAAACTCCTCTGCCCCTTTGGGGTTTTTCCGGACCCCTCTTTTCCTCCAGACTCCCTGCCCCCCTCTAGGCTTTTCCAGACCCCCTCTTTTTATTTCCCGACCCCTCGGGGCCCCCTCTAGGCTTTTCCAAGACTCATCTTTTCTCCAGACTCCTCTGCCCCCCTTAGGTTGTTCCAGACTCCTTTGCTTCCCTCTAGGTTCTTCCAGACTCCTCTTTTTTCCCCCGATCATTTTACCCCCCCTCTAGGCTCTTCCAAAACCCCTCTTTTTATTCCAAAACCCCCTTGACTACTTAGATTCTTCCAGACTCCTCTTTCTCCCCCAAAGGTTTCCTCTCCCCCTTAGGCTTTTCCGGGACTCCTTTTTTTAAATACAGACTCCTCGGCCCCCTTAGGTTCTTCCGGGACTCCCTCTTTTTTCCTCCATACCTCCTGCCCCCTTAAAAAATTTCTTTCAGATTTCCCCTCTTTCTCCTCCAGACTTAAACTTTTCCCCCCTGGGTTTTCCCAGACTCCTATTTGTACTACAGACTTTTCTGCCCCCCCCTTAGTTTTTCAGACTCCTCTTTCTCCCCCCCGGTCCAACCCCCCCAAAGGTTTTTTTCGGGACCCCTTTCTTTCCCCTAAAGGCCCTCCCCCCCCCCCTTGGTTTTTCCCAGCAGCCTCTTTCTCCTCCAGACCCCAACCCCCCCCCCTTAGGCTTTTTCCACCCCTCCTCTTTTTTAATCCGGACCCTCTGCCCCACTTAGGTTCTTCCAGCCTCCTCTTTCTCCAACAGACTCCTCTGCCCCACTTAGGTTCTTCCAGCCTCCTCTTTCTCCAACAGACTCCTCTTTCTCCACCAGACTCCTCTGCCCTCCCTTAGGTTTTTCCAGGTTCCTTTTTCTCCCCCCAAGACCCCTCTTTCTCCACCGGGGACTCCTCTGCCCCCCTTGGGTTTTTCAGCCTCCTCTTTCTTCCCCAAAACCCCTCTCCCCCCCCTTGGTTTTTCCAGACCCCTCTTTCTCCCCCCAAGACTCCTCTGCCCCCCCCCCCCAGGTTCTTCCAGACTCCTCTTTCTCACCCAAAATCCTTTTCCCCCCCCCCCCGGGTTTTCCTTCCCAGACCTCTTTCTCCCCCCAAATTTCCAAAGCCCCCCCCAGGTTCTTCCCCCTCCTTTTTCTTCTCCAAATTTCCTTGCCCCCCCCTGGGTTTTCCCACCCTTTCCTTTTTCTTCCCCCCCAAACCCTCCCCCCCTGGGTTCTTCCAGCCTCCTCTTTCTCCTCCAAACTCCTCTGCCCCCCTAGGTTCTTCCAGCCTCCTCTTTCTCCTCCAGACTCCTCTGCCCCCCCCCAGGTCTTCCAAAATCCTCTTTCCCCTTTCCCGCCTCCTTTTCCCCCCTTAGGCTTTTCCAGACTCTCTTTTCCCCACCCCCTTGCCCCCCCCTTAGGTTTTCCAGATCCTTTTTTCCTCCAGACCCCTTGCCCCCCCCCCCTTAGGTTCCCCCAAAACCCCCTTTTTTCCTCCGATTCCTCTGTACCCCCCCCCACTTTTCCCAAAATCCCCCTTTTCCCCCACCCCTCCTCTGCCCCCCCCCCTAGGTTCTTCCAGACTCCTCTTTCTCCTCCAGACTCCTCTGCCCCCCTTAGGTTCTTCCAGACTCCTCTTTCTCCTCCAGACTCCTCTGCCCCCTCTAGGTTCTTCCAGACTCCTCTTTCTCCTCCAGACTCCTCTGCCCCCTCTAGGTTCTTCCAGACTCCTCTTTCTCCACCAGACTCCTCTACTCCCTCTGGGTTCTTCCAGACTCCTCTGCTCCCCCTTAGGTTCTTCTTCGGCTTATTCCTGGTCGTTCTTTCTTCTGCCATCATCTTTTGGGACACCCCTGTACACATGAGATAGTCATCTAGTCCTACTGAAATTGTCAGGTTCTGACGAGCTTAGTCTTATTTTTGTGGCCACCTTAAGTCAGAAACCACCTGATGTAAGACTCCAATCTCCTCTGTATAAATATGGATGTAATAGGCAAGTGAGGTGTCAGCATCTGTGTGGACCAAGCCCATAGTACATAGAGCAGGTTCCCCCATCATCTCTGTAGGAGCGCAGATAAGAAATCAATAGACACCCATCGATTTCCGTGGGCACTCTGCAATGCTGCAATGATATCACACAGCGAGTATATGTAATGTAATCCAGAACCAGACCAACCCAGGTGCCAGCTCTGAAGGGCGGCCTCCTGCAGCTTCGGGTGCACTCGGCAGCTGGATGCTCCCATCTGAGGCTAATACCTGCTGATATCACAAGCAGTGGCTGCAGGCGCAGGTGCTGCACAGGTGGGGGCACCGGGGGTGCGAGACATCTTCAGGAAGGGGACGCCCCATGCAGCGGATTATGAGCTGGGCAGTGTCATCTCCTGGTTATCAGCAGAGGGCACGGTGTGGTTATAGATGACATATACTATATGTCTGCACTGCAGAGGCCGCCCTGCTGTGGATGTGTCTCCTATATGGGCACTGGTGGTGATATGCACCTAGGCAGGAGTATACACCTACACAGGAACATATACCTACACAGGAACATATACCTACACAGGACCATGCACCTACAGAGGAACATATACCTATACAGGAATATATACCTACACAGGAACATATACCTACAGAGGAACATATACCTACACAGGAACATGCACCTACACAGGAACATATACCTACACAGGAACATGCACCTACACAGGAACATATACCTACACAGGAACATATACCTACACAGGAACATATACCTACAAAGGACCATGCACCTACACAGGAACATATACCTACACAGGAACATATACCTACACAGGAACATATACCTACACAGGAACATATACCTACACAGGAACATGCACCTACACAGGAACATGCACCTATACAGGACCATGCACCTACACAGGAACATGCACCTACACAGGAACATGCACCTACACAGGAACATATACCTGCAGAGGAACATATACCTACACAGGAACATTTACCTACACAGGAACATGCACCTACACAGGAACATGCACCAACACAGGAACATGCACCAACACAGGAACATATTACAGGAACATATACCTACAGAGGAACATGCACCTACACAGGAACATATACCTACAGAGGAACATGCACCTACACAGGAACATATACCTACAGAGGAACATGCACCTACACAGGAACATATACCTACAGAGGAACATATACCTATACAGGAACATATACCTACAGAGGAACATGCACCTACACAGGAACATATACCTAACAGGGAACATGCACTAACGGATATATACCTAAGGGAACATATACCTATACGGGAAACTATACAGGGGAAACATGCACCTAAAACAGGAACATATACCTAAAACATGAACAAAAATACCTACAGAGGAACATATACCTATACAGGAAAATCTACCTACAGAGGAACATGCACCTACACAGGAACATATACCGATGCAGCAACATGCACCTACACAGGAACATACACCTACATGGGAACATGCACCTACACGGGAATATGCACCTACACAGGAACATATACCTATACAGGAACATATACCTATACAGGAACATGCACCTACATGTGAACATGCACTTATACGGGAACATATACCTATACAGGAACATATACCTATATAGGAACATATACCTATATAGGAACATATACCTATACAGGACCATGCACCTACACAGGAACATATACCTACACAGGAACATGCACCTACACAAGAACATGCACCTACACAAGAACATGCACCTACACAGGAACATATACCTATACAGGAACATATACCTACACAGGAACATATACCTACACAGGAACATGCACCTATACAGGAACATGCACCTACAGAGGAACATATACCTATACAGGAACATATACCTACAGAGGAACATGCACCTACACAGGAACATATACCTACAGAGGAACATTCACCTACACAAGAACATGCACCTACACAAGAACATGCACCTACACAAGAACATGCACCTACACAGGAACATACACCTATATAGGAACATGCACCTATACAGGAACATATACCTACAGAGGAACATGCACCTATACAGGACCATACACCTACACAGGAACATATACCTATACAAGACCATGCACCTACACAGGAACATGCACCTATACAGGACCATACACCTACACAGGAACATATACCTATACAGGAACATGCACCTATTTAAAGGAATAGAAAGCCTTATTGTATGATACTTAAAATGTAAAATAACAGAGTCCAACACACAAACCCCTCCGCCGCCTGCGCCGTGAGATTGTTTGCATTGCGCAGCCTGTTGTCTTAAGCTTAGTCTTTCTCCATTTCGATTTTCCCTCGGTTTACTAATTGTTGTGATGATCAATATTGTGTAGAATAAATGTACTTAAAGGGATTGTCTCACAATGCTGCTTCACAGGGCGGTTCTACAGCTTCAGACTCCTATTTCCTGTTCAGGCTGTGGGTGGTTCTACAGCTTCAGGTCCCCCTTCCAGTTCATGCTGGGAGGTTCTACAGCTTCAGGCTCCCACTTCCTGGTCAGACTGTGGGTAGTTTTAATGCTTCAGGCTCCTATTTCCTGTTCAGGCTGTGGGCATTTCAACAGCATCAGGTTCGCACTTCCTGTTCAGGCTGTGGGTGGTTCTACAGCTTCAGGCTACTACTTCCTATTCAGGCTGTGGCTGGTTCTATAGCTTCATGTTTCCTACTTCTTATTCAGGCTGTGGGTGGTTCAACAGTTTCAGGCTCCTACTTCCTGTTCAGACTCTGGGTGGTTCTACAGATTCAGGTTCCTACTTCCTATACAGGCTGTGGGTGGTTCTAAACCTTCAGGCTCCCACTTCCTATTAAGCCCTTTCTTTGTGGGTGTGTTCTACAAAGTTCAGGCTCCACCTCCTAGTCAGGCTCTGGGTGGTTCTATAGATTCAGGTTCCTACTTCCTATCAGGCTGGGGGGTGGTTCTACAGTTTCAGGCTCCCACTTCCTTATTTAGACTCTGGGTGGTTCTACAGATTCAGGTTCCTACTTCCTATACAGGCTGTGGGTGGTTCTAAACCTTCAGGCTCCCACTTCCTATTTAGCCTGTGGGTGGTTCTACAGCTTCAGGCTCCTACTTTCCTATACAGGCTGTGGGTGTTCTAAAGTCAGGCTCCCACCTTTCCTATTTAGCCTGTGGGTGGTTCTACAGCTTCAGGCTCCCACTTCCCATTCAGGTTGTGAATGGTTCTACAGCTTTGGGCTATCACTTCCTGTTCAGGCTGTGGGTTGTTCTACAGCTTCAGGCTCCCACCTCCTATTCAGGCTGTGGGTAGTTCTACAAGCGTCAGGCTCCACTCCTATTCAGGCTGTGGGTGGTTCTACAGCTTCAGGCTTCCCACCTCCTATTCAGGCTGTGGGTGGTTTTACAGCTTCAGGCTCCCACCTCCTATTCAGGCTGTGGGTGGTTCTACAGCTTCAGGCTCCACCTCCTATTCAGGCTGTGGGTAGTTCTACAGCTTCAGACTCACACTTCCTATTCAGGCTGTGGTGGTTCTACAGCTTCAGTCTCCCACCTCCTATTCAGGCTGTGGGTGGTTCTACAGCTTCAGTATCCCACCTCCTATTCAGGCTGTGGGTGGTTCTACAGCTTCAGGCTCCCACCTCCTATTCAGGCTGGGGGTGGTTCTACAGACAGGCTCACAACACCTATTCAGGCTGTGGGTGGTTCTACAACGTCACGCTCCCACCTCCTATCCAGTCTGTGGGTGGTTCTACAGCTTCAGGCTCCCACCTCCTATTCACGCTGTGGGTGGTTCTACAGCTTCAGGCTCCCACCTCCTATTCAGGCTGTGGGTGGTTCTACAGCTTCAGGCTCCCACCTCCTATTCAGGCTGTGGGTGGTTCTACAGCTTCAGGCTCCCACCTCCTATTCAGGCTGTGGGTCTTTCTACAGCTTCAGTCTCCCACCTCCTATTCAGGCTGTGGGAGGTTCTACATCTTCAGGCTCCCACCTCCTATTCAGGCTGTGGGTGGTTCTACAGCTTCAGGCTCCCACCTCCTATTCAGGCTCTGGGACTTGTAGTAGTGAAGCCGGGCGTCCTCTGACTCCAGAACCTTTGCCGGAGTTAGAAATAATAAAGATTTGGAGACATCGAGGTTCCCTGAACGTTCCCCAAACGACCGAGATTTCTCCACTTTGTCCTGAACTGGATCCGAAAGTTCTATTCATTAATATCCATTCACCAAACACGAGCGATACCGGAGGGACAAACACAGGCGCTGCGAATGCTGAGGACTCACTATCCTGAGCGGACTCCATGGAGAGACTGTAAGAGTCCTGGCTGCCCCGCCCCCATGGCATGACTGGCAGATTGATACACAGACAGCTGCCAACCTCTGGGGGTAAGATTAGGACTCTCACTATCTCCTTCAAAGGTCAAGATAGGATCTTCTCTGCTTTTTTTCTTTGAAAAAACCCTTTTTTCCAAAAAAAATAAACATAATACCCCGAGCTCGGGGTTCTCTCTTCCTATATACCAGAGCTCGGCCCTCTTCCCCCCTAAAAAACCCAGAGTCGGCTTCTCTCCCTCCCAAGACCCAGAGCTCGGCTTCTCTCCCTCCCATATACCCCAGAGCCCGGTCCTCTCCCTCCCCTTTGACCCAAGCTCGGCTTCTCTCCCTCCCTATACCCCCCGAGACTTAATCCTCTCCCCCCACAGCCCCAGACTCAGATCTCACGCACTCCAAACCCCTGGTAAGTTAGGACTCTACTTCTCTTTAAAGACCCAAGAGGCCCCTCCTTTTCTCCTTCCACTCATATATACCCCAGAGCTCAGCTTCTCTCCCTCCTATATACCCCAGAGCTCCGCTTCTCTCCCTCCTATATACCCCAGAGCTCAGCTTCTCTCCCTCCTATATACCCCAGAGCTCGGCTCCTCTCCCTCCTTTTACCCCAGAGCTCAGCTTCTCTCCCTCCTATAGACCCCAGAGCTCAGCTTCTCTCCCTCCTATAGACCCCAGAGCTCAGCTTCTCTCCCTCCTATATACCCCAGAGCTCGGCTTCTCTCCCTCCTATATACCCCAGAGCTCAGCTTCTCTCCCTCCTATATACCCAAGAGCTCAGCTTCTCTCCCTCCTATATACCCAAGAGCTCAGCTTCTCTCCCTCCTATTTACCCCAGAGCTTAACTTCTGTCCCTCCCATTACCCCTGAGCTCGGCTTCTCTCCCTGCTATATACCCAAGAGCTCAGCTTCTCTCCCTCCTATATACCCCAGAGCTCGGTTCCTCTCCCTCCTATATACCCAGGGCTCAGCTTTTCCCTCCTATAATACCCCAGAGCTCAGCTTCTCTCCCTCCTATATGCCCCAGAGCTCAGGCTATCTCCCTCCTATATACCCCAGAGCACGGCTTCTCTCCCTCCTATATACCCAAGAGCTCAGCTTCTCTCCTTCCTATATACCCAAGAGCTCAGCTTCACTCCCTCCTATATACCCCAGAGCTCGGCTTCTCTCCCTGCTATATACCCCAGGGCTCAGCTCCTCTCCCTCCTATATACCCCAGAGCTCGGCTTCTCTCCCTCCTATATACCCCAGAGCTCTGCTCCTCCCCATCCTATAGACCCCAGAGCTCAGATTCTCTCCTTCCTATAGACCCCAGAGCTCAGATTCTCTCCTTCCTATAGACCCCAGAGCTCAGCTCCTCCCCCACCTATAAACCCCAGGGCTCAGATTCTCTCCTTCCTATAGACCCCAGGGCTCAGCTCCTCTCCCTCCTATATACCCCAGAGCTTGGCTTCTCTCCCTCCCATATACCCCAGAGCTCAGCTCCTCCCCCTCCTATATACCCCAGAGCTCAGATTCTCTCCCTCCTAAAGACCCCAGAGCTCAGCTTCTCTCCCTCCTATATACCCCAGAGCTCGGCTTCTCTCCCTCCTATAGACCCCAGAGTTCAGATACTCTCCCTCCTATATACCCCAGAGCTCGGCTTCTCTCCCTCCTATAGACCCCAGAGTTCAGATACTCTCCCTCCTATAGACCCCAGAGCTCGGCTTCTCTCCCTTCTATATACCCCAGAGCTCAGCTCCTCTCCCTCCTATATACCCCAGAGCTCAGATTCACTCCTTCCTATAGACCCCAGAGCTCAGATTCTCTCCCTCCTATATAGACCCAGAGCTCAGCTTCTCTCTCTCCTCTATATCCCAGTCCTCAGCTTCTCTCCCTCCTTAATACCCCAGGACTCAGCTTCTCTCTCTCTCCTATATACCCCAGGACTCAGCTTCTCTCCCTCCTATATACCCCAGAGCTCGGCTCCTCTCCCTCCTATATACCCCAGAGCTCAGCTCTCTTCCCTCCTAAATACGCCCGAGCTCAGCTTCTCTCTCCCTCCTATCCACCCCAGAGCTCAGCTTCTCTCCCTCCTAAATACCCCAGATCTCATCTCCTCTCCCTCCTATATACCCCAGAGCTCAGCTTCTCTCCCTCCTATATACCCCAGAGCTCAGCTTCTCTCCCTGCTATAGACCCCAGAGCTCAGCTTCTCTCCCTCCTATATACCCCAGAGCTCGGCTTCTCTCCCTCCTATATACCCAGAGCTCAGCTTCTCTCCCTCCTATATACCCCAGAGCTCAGCTTCTCTCCTCCTATATACCCCAGAGCTCAGCTTCTCTCCCTCCTATATACCCAAGAGCTCAGCTTCTCTCCCTCCTATATACCCCAGAGCTCAGCTTCTCTCCCTCCTATATACCCCCGAGTTCAGCTTCTCTCCCTCCTCTATACCCCAGACATCGGCTTCTCTCCCTCCTATATACCCCAGAGCTCAGCTTCTCTCCCTCCTATATACCCCAGAGCTCAGCTTCTCTCCCTCCTATATACCCCAGAGCTCAGCTTCTCTCCCTCCTATATACCCCAGAGTTCAGCTTCTCTCCCTCCTATATACCCCAGAGCTCAGCTTCTCTCCCTCCTATATACCCCAGAGCTCGGCTTCTCTCCCTCCTATATACCCCAGGGCTCAGCTCTCTGCTTCCTATATACCCCCGAGCTCAGCGTCTCGCCCTCCTATATACCCCAGGGTTCAGATTCTCTCCCTCCTATATACCCCAGAGCTCGGCTTCTCTCCCTCCTATATACCCCAGAGCTCGGCTTCTCTCCCTCCTATATACCCCAGAGCTCAGCTTCTCTCCCTCCTATATACCCCAGAGCTCAGCTTCTCTCCCTCCTATATACCCCAGAGCTCAGCTTCTCTCCTCCTATATACCCCAGAGCTCGGCTTCTCTCCTTGCTATAAATTCCAGAGCTCGGTTTCTCTCCCTCCTATATACCCCAGAGCTTAGCTTCTCTCCCTCCAATATACCCCAGAGCTCAGCTTCTCTCCCTCCTATATACCCAGAGCTCGGCTTCTCTCCTCTATATACCCAAGAGCTCAGCTTCTCTTCCTCCTATATACCCCAGAGCTCAGCTTCTCTCCCTCCTATATACCCCAGAGCTCGGCTTCTCTCCCTCCTATATACCCCAGAGCTCGGCTTCTCTCCCTCCTATATACCCCAGAGCTCAGCTCCTCTCCCTCCTATATACCCCAGAGCTCGGCTTCTCTCCCTCCTATAGACCCCAGAGCTCGGCTTCTCTCCCTCCTATATACCCCAGAGCTCGGCTCCTCTCCCTCCTATATACCCCAGAGCTCGGCTTCTCTCCCTCCTATATACCCCAGAGCTCGGCTCCTCTCCCTCCCCTATACACCCCAGAGCTCAGGTCCTCTCCCTCCTATAGACACCAGAGCTCAGCTCCTCTCCCTCCTATAGACCCCAGAGCTCAGCTTCTCTCCCTCCTATAGACCCCAGAGCTCAGGCTCCTCTCCCTCCTATATACCCCAGAGCTCAGGGTTCACTCCCTCCTATAGACCCAGAGTCGGGTTCTCTCCCTCCTATAGACCCCAGAGCCCGGCTCCTCTCCCTCCTATATACCCCAGAGCTCAGCTTCTCTCCCTTCTATAGACCCCAGAGCTCAGCTTCTCTCCCTCCTATAGACCCCAGGGCTCAGGTCCTCTCCCTCCTATATACCCCAGAGCTCAGCTTCTCTCCCTCCTATAGACCCCAGAGCTCAGCTTCTCTCCCTCCTATAGACCCCAGAGCTCGGCTCCTCTCCCTCCTATAGACCCCAGAGCTCAGCTTCTCTCCCTCCTATATACCCCAGAGCTCAGCTTCTCTCCCTCCTATAGACCCCAGAGCTCAGCTTCTCTCCCTCCTATAGACCCCAGAGCTCGGCTTCTCTCCCTCCTATATACCCCAGAGCTCGGCTTCTCTCCCTCCTATAGACCCCAGAGCTCAGCTCCTCTCCCTCCTATATACCCCAGACATCAGCTTCTCTCCCTCCTATAGACCCCAGAGCTCGGCTCCTCTCCCTCTGATATACCCCAGAGCTCAGCTTCTCTCCCTTCTATAGACCCCAGGGCTCAGGTCCTCTCCCTCCTATATACCCCAGAGCTCAGCTTCTCTCCCTCCTATATACCCCAGAGCTCGGCTCCTCTCCCTCCTATATACCCCAGAGCTCGGCTTCTCTCCCTCCTATATACCCCAGAGCTCAGCTTCTCTCCCTCCTATATACCCCAGAGCTCGGCTTCTCTCCCTCCTATATACCCCAGAGCTCAGCTTCTCTCCCTCCTATATACCCCAGAGCTCAGCTTCTCTCCCTCCTATATACCCCAGAGCTCGGCTTCTCTCCCTCCCTTATACCCCAAAGCTCAGCTTCTCTCCCTCCTATATACCCCAGAGCTCAGCTTCTCTCCCTCCTATATACCCCAGAGCTCGGCTTCTCTCCCTCCTATATACCCCAGAGCTCGGCTTCTCTCCCTCCTATATACCCCAGAGCTCAGCTTCTCTCCCTCCTATATACCCCAGAGCTCGGCTTCTCTCCCTCCTATATACCCCAGAGCTCGGCTTCTCTCCATCCTATATACCCCAGAGCTCAGCTTCTCTCCATCCTATATACCCCAGAGCTCAGCTTCTCTCCCTCCTATATACCCCAGAGCTCGGCTTCTCTCCCTCCTATATACCCCAGAGCTCAGCTTCTCTCCCTCCTATATACCCCAGAGCTCGGCTTCTCTCCCTCCTATACACCCCAGAGCTCGGCTTCTCTCCCTCCTATATACCCCAGAGCTCAGCTTCTCTCCCTCCTATAGACCCCAGAGCTCAGCTTCTCTCCCTCCTATATACCCCAGAGCTCGGCTTCTCTCCCTCCTATATACCCCAGAGCTCAGCTTCTCTCCCTCCTATATACCCCAGAGCTCGGCTCCTCTCCCTCCTATATACCCCAGAGCTCAGCTCCACTCCCTCCTATAGACCCCAGAGCTCGGCCTCTCTCCCTCCTATATACCCCAGAGCTCGGCTCCTCTCCCTCCTATAGACCCCAGAGTTCGCTTCTCTCCCTCCTATATACCCCAGAGCTCAGCTTCTCTCCCTCCTATATACCCCAGAGATCAGCTCCTCTCCGTCCTTTAGACCCCAGTGATAGCCTTCACTCCCTCCTTTCTACCCCAGTGCTAGGCTTTTCTCCTCCTATATACCCCAGAGCTCAGCTTCTCTCCCTCCTATATACCCCAGAGCTCAGCCTCCCTCCTATAGACCCCAGAGCTCAGGCTTCTCTCCCTCCTATATACCCAGAGCTCGGTTCCCCTCCCTCCTATAGACCCCGAGCTCAGCTTCTCTCCCTCCTATATACCCCAGAGCTCAGATTCTCTCCCTCCTATAGACCCAGAGCTCGGCTCTCTCTCCCTCCCTATACCCAGAGCTCAGCTTCTCTCCCTCCCCTATACACCCCAGAGCTCAGCTTCTCTCCCTCCTATAGACCCCAGGGCTCAGCTTCTCGCCCTCCTATAGACCCCAGAGCTCAGCGTCTCACCCTCCTATATACCCAGAGCTCGCTTCTCTCCCTCCTATAGACCCCAGAGCTCGGCTTCTCTCCCTCCTATGACCCCAGGCTCAGCTTCTCTCCTCCTATGTACCCCAGAGCTCAGCTTCTCTCCTCCTATATACCCCAGAGCTCAGCTTCTCTCCCTCCTATATACTGCAGAGCTCAGCTTCTCTCCCTCCTATATACTGCAGAGCTCAGCTTCTCTCCCTCCTATAGACCCCAGAGCTCAGCTTCTCTCCCTCCTATATACACCAGAGCTCAGCTTCTCTCCCTCCTATAGACCCCAGGGCTCAGCCTTCCCTCTTCCCCTCCCCTATCACCCCATAGCCCGGGCTCTCCTCTCCTCCTATATTTTCCCCAGAGCTCAGCTTCTCTCCCTCCTATATACCCCAGAGCTCAGCTTCTCTCCCTCCCCTATACACCCCAGAGCTCAGCTTCTCTCCCTCCTATAGACCCCAGGGCTCAGGTCCTCTCCCTCCTATAGACCCCAGAGCTCGGCTTCTCTCCCTCCTATATACCCCAGAGCTCGGCTTCTCTCCCTCCTATATACCCCAGGGCTCAGGTCCTCTCCCTCCCATCATCAATGAACCAGAGTTTACTAGAAGAGACAATTCCTGCAATCTCTCTGCTCTGTGTCGCCGGTGACTGATATTTATTGTCTCGGATTTTTCCTCCATCTTTTCGGAGACTTTGCCGCTATTGGAAAGTTTTAGTAGAGTGCGGAGAGTTTTACTGTAACGCTGGGAGTGCGGCTGCGGCCACCGGGGAGGTGACGGGCTCTGCGGGAGCACTGGGAGCACTGGGAGCACTGGGAGCCTATGGCGTCTGCAGCACCGGACACATTCCTGGCACATAGGAGAAGCCGAGAGCCCTGAGCCCCGGTGTACGCCGGCCGCGCCGCCAAGGGTTAACTGCACAAAGCAAGCACTGGAGGGGGAGAGATCTGACTTCCGGAGTAAGAACAGGTGGAGCTCGAGAGGGGTGTTTGTGTTAAGAGAACAGAAAGTCGGGTTATCCGAGGACACGGCTCTGTGTGTGCATTCAGGGCCATCCGCAGATAGTGCCTGTGTGATACTGACAGAGTCTGGAGCAGCGGCCCCTGGGGCCCTCTGATCCGGGGCACAATATTCCCGGGCGCTCCACCCTAGAGCACTATAGAAATAAAAACTTACAAGGTTTTAGCAAGACAGACAAGCTGGTGCCAGGTCCACGGGGGTCCTGGTACCCAGGGCCGGGACGACGGGTAGGCAGAGGTAGGCCACCGCCTATGGCACCACTTCATCCCAGGCAGGAAAGGGGCATGGAGTGGGCTGAATATTCCATTGGGGACCCTATGTGCCTTAATGGCCTACGGCACCAGAATTGTCCCAGATCTGCTGGTGTCCAAAAATTATCCTAATTTCGGCTGCATGTAACATGTAGAGGTAAACGCATTCAATAAACGTGGGGCGACATGTATGAAATTTGGCGTGTAAACAGCAAATTTCATGCGCATAATAGTGGCATAGACTGCGCCCGAATCTCTGAACCTGTTCTACTGCAGGGCAAAGATTCAGCGCGTTCCAGCTACAAAGCGACACTTCAGGCTCAGATGACCCCTTGTAAAGGTCTCTCCCTGCTCCAGCAGTAATGGCCGGGATTTGCCGCACTGAAGCTATAAATGTGCAGCTTCGTACGGAGCGCCCCCCCCCCCAAATCAGGTGCATTACAAAGTGCTGCGGGCGCCGCATAATGCGCCTGATACTGGAGAGCGGCGCATGTAATAATATATGAACGGGGCACATATTCACACATGCCGCCCATGGTGTCTACAACAAGGGCATTATAGCCACATATCGGACCATGCACATGCGCCGACAGAGTCCTGACTTTGCTTCAGAAAGCTTTATAGGCAAATTTTCACCCCTGACCAATATGTAACAGGTCATCCCCACCCGTGAGCAGTCTCCAGCCGGCGCTGGGTTAGGACACGTCACAGGCTGCTGCCGTTTAGTTCTATCTTCCCAGTAAAACCATTTCTAGTAGGTCCCTGCAACACAAGCTAAACCTCACCCCTGCCCTACATCCGGCAGACATTAAAGGGGTTTTGCCACAAAGTAAAATTAACATGGGAAGTTTGTAAATGAAATAAGAAACATTTTCACCATTCATCATTATTAAAAATTCTGCACCGTTTTTGTCTTAGCGGCTCCTTTAGTGATCCATTGTTTACAGCTCGTCTCCAGGGGATACGACCAGGGCTGAGAGCTCCTCATCCTGCCGCACATGCTCAGACATCACCTCTCCTCTCAGGCAGCTACTGAGTGTTCAAACCCCAGGTGCTGTCATTCTACTCCTGTCTTGTGTGCTCCTCAGTAATTAGTCAAACAGTGCAAATAAATAAAAATAAACCTCAATCAGGTCTGTGCATTGATAAAGAGTAAAAATCCACAGGTTTGGTTCCTGCAGGGATTTGAACCGAGGACCCTTGTGCCTGGAGGCAAAAGTTTTACCTCTGAGCTACAATGTAGCTACTTACAGCTCTATACATAAACAGTCCTTTCTTTGACTATAGAGAGGAAGGGCCTGGTGATGTCATCCTGATGGGTCACAAGAACAGCAATTAAAACAAAACATACACGCCCCCTACTGAGCACACACAGCTGAACAGTGGGATACAGGAGGGATGAAATGAGATTGTGGCAAAACCCCTTTAAGCATCAATGCAGAAAGAGGCAGCAGAACTTTGCTGCAGAATTCCAGAAACATTGAGGGCGTCCTGTATGATCGGGGCTGCAGCAGAAGTCCGGCGTCTTTTCAGCCCGAAAACTAGCCCAGTCCTGTTTGCTAGCGTTTTAAACCTGCCGCTCTCCAGTATCAGGCGCATTATGCGGCGCCCGCAGCACTTTGTAATGCGCCTGATTTCGGGCGGGGAAGGGGGGGGGGGCACTACAACCGTACGAAGCTGCACATTTATAGCTTCAGTCCGGCAAACTCCGGCCATTGCTGCTGGAGCAGGGAGAGACCTTTACAAGGGGTCACCTGAGCCTGAAGCGTCGCCTTGTAGCTGGAATCTATGACCCCCAGACCCCAAATCAGGCGCTTTCTACACTATTATAATGCACAGAAAAATTGGCGTCTAAGCGCCACAAACCCTACACGTCGTCCTTAATGTCTAACATAGGAAAATCTGTGTCTGCAGAACGGAGATGAAGCCTGAGAGGCCTCAGTGACGCAGCCGCTACATTGCTTTAGGTTTTGCGTTTTCACAGTCAGAACTTTTTGACGTTTTCAGTGACGCACTTGTGTGGGGACTTGTTTTATGCGAGAGAAGTCGCATTTTTTGGGGCCTTCTTTGAGTTCACATTTAAATTACTGCAGGTTTTTTTTGTTTTTTTTTATTTGCAGCGTGAACATAAAAAATAAATTTTCTGCATTTGTCTTTTACATTTTTTTTAATTTTTTTACACCATTTACATTTCAACCTGAAAAAACCTGTTTGATTAATTCTACAGGTCACTATGGTCGTGTGGATACCTAGTAAGTGTGGGAGGGTTTTTCTGTGTGCAATGGAGGCACAATAATTTTTTTATTAAATATTTATTTTTATTTTAGAATTTATTTTATTATATTTTTTCCACACTTTGCTTTTTACTTTTTTTTAATACCACTAAGTAACGACTATTGTGCACTTCTTTTTACACTTAGTAATGTATTAGCAGGCTCCTGTGTGCACTATGTGTCAGTATGACCTAGGCTGCTGTTGGGGTAACACACCATGCGCCCTGACAGCAGCCTTACTATACAGAAAGCTCTGAGGCTACTCTGGGTCCCCAGGGCTGACTGTATATACATTCCCCAGGCTCCATCAGGCACTGGGTATCCCAGTGACCCCGTGGAGCAGGGGAGTCCTTTTTGATTATGCTGTGATCATGAACCACGACAATCAAAAGGTTAAATGCGGAGACTTTCTCCGCTCCATGCTGTTTCCAGTAACTGCTCTAAGAATGGAGCTGTTAATTACAGTTGGGAGATGCAAACCCTTATCTAGGCAGCAACGTGGCTCAGTGATTAGCACAGTGCAGTACAGTGACTCGGGTTAGTCTAGGCAGCAATGTGGCTCAGTGGTTAGCACAGTGCAGCATGGTGGCTCAGTGGTTAGCACAGTGCAGCATGCCAGCTGAGTGGTTATCAAAGTACAGCATGCCAACTCAGTTATTAGCACAGTGAAGCATGGTGACTCAGTGGTTAGCACGGTGCAGAATGGTGGATCAGTGGTTAGCATGGTGCAGCAATGTGGCTCGATGGTTAGCATGGTGCAGCATTGTTGTTCAGTGGTTAACACAGTGCATCATGTGGACTCAGTGGTATGCATGTGATCATGACATGGCTCGATGGTTAGCATGGTGCAGCACGTTAGCTCAGTGGTTAGCATGGTGCAGCATGGTGGCTCAGTGGTAAGCACTGTTTGTTACATTGCCTCTTTGTTAGCACAGTGAAGCATGGTGGCTCAGTGGTTAGCATGGTGATCAGATGCTCAGTGGTAGATGTGTGCAGCATGGTGGCTCAGTGGTTAGCATGGTGCAGCATTGTTGTTCAGTGGTTAACACAGTGCATCATGGTGGCTCAGTGTTTAGCAGGGTTCAGCATTGTGGTTCAGTGGTTAACACAGTGCATCATGGTGGCTCAGTGGTTATCATGGTGCAGCATGGTGGTTCAGTGGTTAGCATGGTGGCTCAGTGGTTAGCATGGTGCAGCATTGTGGTTCAGTGGTTCAACACCAGTGGATCATGTGGCTCAGTGGTTAGCATGGTGTCAGGGGTTACATTTTACCAGGTGGTTCGTGGTTAGCGGGGTCAGTGGTGAGCAGGTGCAGCATTGTGGTTCAGGGGTTTTAAAAAAGTGCATCATGGTGGCTCAGTGGTTAGCACTGTTTGTTACATTGCAGTGCTGGAGTCCTGGGTTCAAATCTCCCTAAGGACAATATCCGCAAGGAGCCTGTATGTTCTCCTTCTGTTCTCTGGGTTTCCTCCAGTTTCCCCATCACTCTAAAAATCTACTGATAGGTTAATCTTAAATGTAGACTGCCCCCCCCCCCCCCAATGGGGACAGAGAGCAGCGCTGCTACTGTGGTGACACATAACGGGGCTGTATAGATGAATGCAATAAATAAATGACCTCCAACCTGCACAGCTCACTCCGCGGAGGCCTTACAGCACGTTCTGGACCTTGACTCGTGAAACGTGTGCCCATCCCCATGTTGGCCACTTCCAGGCAGCTGTCCTGGGAATCTCGGACGTGGCTGAGGTCGGGGACTCTGCAGCATTTATGGGCCTCGTTAGTGAACCGGAGCGTTAGGTCTTCCCTAAACTGCTGCATATTGACAGCGCTCTCCAACCCTGGTTCAACCAAAGGCAAAATCTTATGTTTATTGGCGACTACAATGGTCAAGATCAAGCAGCGAAAAACCGCAAGATACCTTCTCCAACAAACTGCACAAGTGGCACCAAGTATCCTGCAGGGAAGAGCCTCATCATCCCTCCTATTATTATGGAAGAGATGACCTGATCCTGAGGTGTTAATGGGAACCTCCAGGTGGTTTATTCTGCCCTGACAGATAAACTGGATTATGTGATTTGGAGCAGGAACAATCCTGACCGGACTCTTTGGAGCGACTGTGAGAGTCCTGATTGCTCCGCCCACATGGCATGACTGATAAACAGAAAGCTGTCAATCTCTATGTGTAGGCGACAGGTTGGATGGGGTAAGTAGGACTCTCACTGTCTTTCCTAGGAGCACAGTTAAGCTTTTTTTTTATTTTTTTACCTAGAAAATCTACTCCAAATCATATAAACCTATATACCCCAGAGTTAAAGTTCCCTCCCCCTATATACCTCAGAGTTCAGCTTCTCTCCCTCCTATATACTCCAGAGCTCAGCTTCTCTCCCTCCTATATACCTCAGAGTTCAGCTTTCTCTCCCCTCTATATACCCCAGAGCTCAGCTTCTCTCCCTCCTATATACCCAGAGCTCAGTTCTCTCCCTCCTATATACCCAAGAGCTTGGCTTCTCTCCCTCCTATAGACCCGAGAGCTCCGCTTCTCTCCCTCCTATAGACCCGAGCTCAGTATCTCTCCCTCTAAAACCCCCAGAGCTCAGCTTCTCCCCCCTATATACCCCCAGAGTCAGCTTCTCCCCCTTTCCCCTTATACCCCAGAGCTCAGCTTTCTCCCTCCTATATACCCAGAGTTCAGCTCTCTTCCCTCCTTTAACCCCGAGTTGGCTTCTCTCCCTCCTATATACCAAGCTCAGTTCTCTCCCTCCTTTATCCCCCAGGTTCAGCTTCTCTCCTCCTATATACCCAGAGTTGGCTTCTCTCCCTCCTATTTTACCCAGAGCTCGCTCTCTCCCTCCTATATACCCAGAGCTCGGGCTTCTTCCCTCCTATATCCCCAGAGCTCAGTTTCTCTCCTCCTATATACCCAGAGCTCTGCTTCTCTCCTTCCTATTATCCCCCAGAGCCCCGCTTCTCCCCCTCCTATTATACCCAGGCTCGTTCTCCCCCTCCTATAACCCAGAGCCCCGGCTTCTCTCCCTCCTATATACCCCAGAGCTCAGTGTCTCTCCCTCTATCAAACCCTGCTCTTAGATAGGGCAGCTTAAACCACCTGACAAGTTTGCTTAAAGTGAAAAAGAAAAAATAACAGAAAATATATTTTAATATGATATAAACTGTTACCACAGAAACAGAAAACTGTCCTTTTCACAGTCACAGTTTTATGTATTTTCTTGTCAATGTGAGTCGAATCCCTTTAGTAGCTATATAAGCGCCTGCATCTTTTATCTGCTTTCTCACTTGTATTTCAGAACCTTTGTTTTTACATCAACTTTAGCAAATAATCAAATTATAATAAACATCAATTAACAGATAAATAGATAAAAACATAAATAAACAGAAATCTTTTCGCCAGAAAACTAAGTTCTGCTTCGTTAGGAGATAGCAGGTTACAATAACGTACGAATAAGCAGGTGGCCCGGAGTCCAAGCTCCATCACTGCAGAAATATGGAACAACATAGCCGAGCCCTGGAGATCTGCACCACGGCCCGCAGTCCCCTGTTCACACTGAGCCTACTGGTTGCACTATTCCAAGGCTTTGCACCTCAACGTTTCTTCATCTCCAGGCAGTAAATACTTTGCACAATATAATTGATTTATCATCAGCGTAAACCGCTGCCAGTGTCCAGTAAAATGTTCTATAATCAACTACATTGCAGACGCTCCCCTTACGGTGCCCGTTGATATATGTGCTTTTTTTTTTGCAAGTGAACGGCAGGTAGCATGCTATCTGTGCATGCATTAATACACCCATGCGTGAATGCACTGACACACACATGCACAGATGCATCCGCCACATGTACAAATCTACTCTAGATCCATATGCAGAAAGCAAGTAAAACTGCAGGTGCAACAAAATCTCATGAAAGTGCGAGCGATTGGCTTGTGCTGCTTATTGGCAGTGCTGTCACACCAGGCCAAGGTCACTCCACGCACCAGGCCTTTTCCACCCGCCAGTCCATTAACCCCAGGGTTGCCATCCGAGCGAGCAGCAAGATGCACAACGAGCTGGACCGAGTTTTGGTTTTTGCAGCAGTTACCAAGCGTCGACACATAGAGAATAGGGGGGGCGAGCTAGAAAACACCCACAATTACTCAGCACCCGAGGGAATAACGGCCCAAATTCTATATCCCAAGTTTAACACGACATGAACAAAAAGTCTTCATTTATCCGTGTTTCCTAATTGTGCATTAAGTGCATAGAAGAGAAAACTAGGACGTCACCGAACCACCCAAAATGAGCACAGACCCTGCCGAACGCCCCCCCCCCCCTTAAAAAAACCTCCGAATCCAACACCTACCACCTCAATGTAATAAACTGAATACCACATATATAGGTAAATGTATATACATGTAAATAATGATATATATTAATGTAAAAATACACGTCCCAGAAAAGAGCGGGCGAGAGGGTGTGGGGCGAGGGGCGGACTAGACATGTGACCAGCTCTTTTTTTTTTTTTTTTATCAGCAAGAACGGCCTGTAACGCATTCCTGAGAAAGAAAAAGTTCTTAAAACCCTACACCCCAAACTTTACCCGAATTGTAATTTTCAGCTGAGAACGTGACCTTTTCCGAGGACATCGGAACTTCCCTCCAAACTTGCAAACACTTTCTTCATTATTGCCCTATTCCTAAAGCCCACAAATGTCGCCAGCACCGTCCCCCCGACCTACGGGCGCGGGCGCCATCTGATTCTCTGCTGTTTCATCTCGGTGCAAACGTCCCCGAGCTACATGGCCCTGCATTAAACATCCTATAAAGATGCAGACGTAGCTGCGTATGAGAAGCCTCTCGAATGCAGCGGGAAGTAGCAAGCAGGGTGGGAGAGGAGGATCTCAAGCTGCAAAGCACAAGAACTGCATAGAAGTGACTTTACCTGTGTCAGACATAAAGGTGACGCGTACATGACTGTGTAGGGGATCCTCTGATACTCCACTGTTACATGCACAAAGTTACTGAGTCACAGGCGCGCTCGCTTTTCCGTCTGCGATCCCACATCCAACTTTCCGTATCCCCCCAAAAAGAAAAATATTCCCGCAAAATACACATTAAAAAAATAAAAGCAATAAAGCTTCCTTTGGGAATTCCAGATTTGGGTAGTGGCAGAGGAGCTGGGTGGGGGTGGGGGGGTCGCTATAAAAAATCCGGGTACCCACCTTCAGCACACTGCCCAATTTAGGCTTCCTCACAGGGAGGTAGAAGGCAACTTTGTGAATTGTGTTCCATTACGAAAATGAGCAGAGGAACGATAGAATAAAAAAGACAGAAAAAAAGAGAGTGAGTGTGGGAAGGAGGGGGGAGGAGAGAAATGGGTGACGTCCTCCATCAGGCCCATCCTACACTACTTAAAAAAACTGATATAAAATGACATCCCTTTAAAGATGTAGGATCCGGACACAAAGAGCGAGGACACTGACGGGCGGCAGGCACCGTGCAGCTCCCCGTGCCGGCCCACGACGGGTTAAGCAGTGATGTAGCAGTGCCCGACTGAACGTGCCACCAAGGAGGGACGGGGGAGAGGTTAGCACTGGTTACAGCGGGACAAGGGTTAATCAGGAAACTCTTCTACTCGATGACTGTCTCTATCAGGACGCTTTCTACATAGATTTACACACTGAAACCACCTGCCTGGCACAGCGCTCATGACAAAGTCTATGAGTACAGTATGAAGGAGCGGAGCGTCTCCACTGCGTCGCATGGCGGAACTAAAGCCATAGCAGCTACAATGGGGCCCCGAGGCTGAGGGGCCACTAAACTGCAAGGACAACAAGTGGGTGGCTTTCTGCATTCTCTGATGTATGGCGGTATTATTCATGCTGCTATTTCAGGTTCACATCATTAGGTGTCGGGGCCCTTCTCATTTTGCGTCAGGGCCCTATGAATTCCAGTTACGCCTCTGCCGATTTTAGCTACTTTTTCTGATTTCTGTCCGTTTACCAGTTCTAATAAAGCTTGATCACGGTCTGGGGGGTGGGGCTGGTTTGGGCACGCTACGTTTTGTCTGCACATGATATGTTTTATAATATAGGCAGCGGGCACTACACGCTATTACAGCACCTTCTGACTTTGTGGTTTAATGGCTAAATGGTAACAAAGACTTTTCTTTTCTATAGAGCCCTGTATATCCGACTAGTACCGTATGGATACAGTGTGAACGGAATGGACTTTATATGAGACTTTATCCAGTGTTGCCCGATTTCTTTCCTAGTTATCACTCATATAAGTATCTTATCATAAAGAAGTCCACATCCCCTCTCTACATACTGCCAAGCACTTTTATATACCGCCATACGCTTTTAGTTAATGCCATAGACTTCTATATACTGCTGTATGCTCCTATATATTGCCTTATGTATATATATATATCGCTCTTTATATATATTGCTGTATACTGGTATATGCTTCTATATATCACCATATGTGTGTATATATATGCTGTATACTGGTATATGCTCCTATATGCTGCCGTATGTTTTTATATACCGCCAAACACTACTACATACTTCTATATCTTGCCATAGCATCTATATACTGCAAAACCCTTCTCTATAGTGCCATATGCTTCTGTATCCAGTCATCTATACACTGCCAAATCCTTTTATATACTGCATTTCACATCTATATTCTGCTTTATGCTTTTAAATACGGTCAAACACCTCTATATATTACTATACACTTTTACATGCTGCCATACAACTCTATTTATATAAGCTTCTATATGCTGCTATACACCTTTGTATACTGCCATAGCTTTGTATATGCAGCTACAAATTTCTTTATATCACTGTACCCTTCTATATACTACATTACACATTCGTATACTGCTAAACCCCCTTCTATATATTTTCATACACCTCTTTATACTGCCATACACTTCTATAGACTGCCATACACATCTGTACACTGCCTTATCCTTCTATACACTTGTATACCATTCTATATACCGCTGTAGACTCCCGTCTCTAGTGTGGATCGGATGTGTCCGTTATTTAACGAGGTCACAGACACAATGTAACAATCTGGACCTATAATATAAGAGTCTGGACCTAAAATATAAGAGTCTGGACCTAAAATATAAGAGTCTGGACCTAAAATATAAGAGTCTGGACCTAAAATATAAGAGTCTGGACCTAAAATATAAGAGTCTGGACCTAAAATATAAGAGTCTGGACCTATAATATAAGAGTCTGGACCTATAATATAAGAGTCTGGACCTAAAATATAAGAGTCTGGACCTAAAATATAAGAGTCTGGACCTAAATTAGAGTCTGGACCTAAAATTCTAATTTCCTGATATACATATTCGGACCCAGGTGTGTCTGGCCCTACACCGACCAGACTGTCTGGCATACACGACCCAGATCTGTCTGGCCTACCCGGACAGCACCTGTCTGGCCCTAACCGGACCAGCACCTGTCTGGCCCTACACCGAAACCCAGCACTGTCTGGCCTAAACGGTACCCAGCACCTGTCTGGGCCCTAGCCGGACCCAGACCTGTCTGGACTACGCGGACCCAGCACCTGTATGGCCTACGCCGGACCCAGCACCTGTCTGGCCCATACGCCGGACCCAGCACCGTGTCTGGCCCTACACCGGACCAGCACCTGTCTGGCCCTAGCCGGACCAGCACTGTCTGGCTCTAGCCGGCCGCACTGTCTGGCTCTACGCGGACCCAGCACCTGTCTGGCCCTACGCCGGACCCAGCACCTGTCTGGCCTACGCCGGACCCAGCACCTGTCTGACCCTACACCGGACCCAGCACCTGTCTGGCCCTACGCCGGACCCAGCACCTGTCTGGCCCTACGACCGGACCCTGCACCTGTATGGCCCTACAGCCGGACCCAGCACCTGTCTGCCCTACGCCGGACCCAGCACCTGTTGAGCCCTACGCCGGCCCCACCACCTGTCTGGCCCTACCCCGGACCCCGCAACTGTCTGGCGCAACCCCGGACCCACCACCTGTCTGGCCCTACGCCGGACCCAGCACCTGTCTGGCCCTACGCCGGACCCAGCACCTGTCTGGCCCTACGCCGGACCCAGCACCTGTCTGGCCCTACCCGGACCCAGCACCTGTCTGGCCCTACACCGGACCCAGCACCTGTCTGACCCTACACCGGACCCAGCACCTGTCTGGCCCTACACCGGCCCCTGCACCTGTCTGGCCCTACACCGGACCCAGCACCTGTCTGACCCTACACCGGACCCAGCATCTGTCTGGCCCTACACCGGACCCAGCACCTGTCTGGCCCTACACCGGACCCAGACATCCTGTCTGAGCCCTACACCGGACCCAGCACCTGTCTGGCCCTACACCGGACCCTGCACCGTTCTGGCCCTACACCGGACCCAGCATCTGTCTGACCCTACACCGGACCCAGCATCTGTCTGACCCTACACCGGACCAGCACCTGTCTGGCCCTACACCGGACCCAGCACCTGTCTGGGCTCTACACCGGACCCCGCACCGGTCTGGCCCTACACCGGACCCAGCACCTGTCTGGCCCTACACCGGACCCTGAACCTGTCTGGCCCTACACCGGACCCAGCACCTGTCTGGCCCTACACCGGACCCAGCACCTGTCTGACCCTACACCGGACCCACGCACCTGTCTGGCCCTAACCGGACCCCCACTGCTGGCCTCACCGGACCCAGCACCTGTCTGGCCCTACACCGGACCCAGGATCCTGTCTGCCCTACACCGGACCCAGCACCTGTCTGGCCCTACACCGGACCAGCACCTGTCTGGCCCTACACCGGACCCAGCATCTGTCTGGCCCTACACCGGACCCAGCACCTGTCTGGCCTACACCGACCCAGCATCTGTCTGACCCTACACCGGACCCAGCACCTGTCTGGCCCTACACCGGACCCAGCACCTGTCCGGCCCTACACCGGAACCAGCATCTGTCTGTCCCTCCACCGGTCCCTTCACCTGTCTGGCCCTACACCGGACCCAGCACCTGTCTGGCCCTACACCGGACCCTGCACCTGTCTGGCCCTACACCGGACCCAGCACCTGTCTGGCCCTACACCGGACCCAGCATCTGTCTGACTACACCGGCCCCTACACTGGATACATATGTATCAGTCTGCGTTCTAATCGTTACAGTCTGATACATTGTTTCCTCCGCCGCGGCTGCTGAGGACAGAGGGCACTGCAGCAGGGGCACCGCGTCTGGCAGCCTCCTCCGCCCGGGGCAGCTCAGGACTCCGGTGCCCGCTGCCCTCTATACGGGGTGCCCGGGGTCCGCTGCAGCCGGTGCCCGCGCTGGGTCCTCCCCTTCCTCCGCGGCCATCTTCCCCGGCTCCGGCGGAGTCTCCCCACCCCCTTGTCCTAAATTCCCCTCCTCTGTTGTGGAGGCAGCGATGGGGGTGCACCCCGCTAATGCCCCCGGGCACCCTCCCGCCGCCCGTCACCTACCATGGTCCGGCTCCCTCACCGGCGGCGCCCGCACAGTCAGGCCGCCACTATCAGGCTGGAGGTGCCTCGGGCCGGGTCCATGCCCGTCGGGGGGGAGCCCAGGGGTGTGTGCCCGGCCTCAGTGCCCGCTGCGGGTGCCCCCGTCTCCTGGCGCTGGGAGTGGAGTGCTGAGTAACATGGTGTGAGCTGCTACTGCCCTCCCCGCAGCTCCAGCTGGGGAATTACTGGGCCGGAGGGAGGGGAGAGGAGCCGGGATAAAGGGGCACCCGAAATAACGCCGAGCCCAGCGGAGGAGGGCGCCCCCTGCGCCCGGGACACTGCCAGGGCTGCCCCTGGGGGGCACTCATGGCTCACACCTCCTGCCCACACGGGCTCTCATTACTGCACTGCTCACACTGCTGTCAGGTGCGTCTCCTGTGTGCCCTCCAGAGCATCCTCTCCACACACTGCCCCCTGGCATCTGCAGGGGTGAGGGAGGAGCTCTCACCGCACAGGGTTAACTGCTTCATCACAGGGACTCCGCTTCAACATGGGCCAGGGGGACACGAGGGCCACAGCAAGGGGCCACCATGACCTGTCAGCTGCTGCAAACCTCAGGCAGGAAAGCAGCGACACCTGTGACATCAGATATAGTAAGGGGTGTAAGGATGTGGGCACACTGCTGATAGAAATAATGATGGGGAAACACTGCTGACACTAATAATGATGGGGGCACAATACTGACACTAATAATGATGGGGCACACTGCTGACAGTAATAATGATGGGGGCACACTACTGACAGTAATAATGATGGGGCACACTGCTGACAGTAATAATGATGGGGGCACACTACTGACAGTAATAATGATGGGGAGACCTTTATTTCAATATAATATGGGGGGACACTCTACATAAAAATGATGGGGGCACACTGCTGACAGTGATAATGATGGGGCACACTGCTGACAGTAATAATGATGGGGACACTGCTGACACTAATAATGATGGGGGCACACTGCTGACACTAATAATGATGGGGCACACTGCTGACACTAATAATGATGGGGCACACTGCTGACACTAATAATGATGGGGCACACTGCTGACACTAATAATGATGGGGCACACTGCTGGCACTAATAATGATGGGGCACACTGCTGACACTAATAATGATGGGGCACACTGCTGGCACTAATAATGATGGGGGCACACTGCTGACAGTAATAATGATGGGGGCACACTGCTGGCACTAATAATGATGGGGCACACTGCTGACATTAATAATGATGGGGCCTTGACTAATAATGGGGGAATTGACGTACAATGATGGGGCACACTGCTGGCACTAAAAATGATGGGCACACTGCTGACTAATGATGGGACACTGCTGAAGGTAA